>CM074722.1:346323293-346431065 GCA_037306005.1 Rhinophrynus dorsalis | reverse complement strand
TTCGGAAAGTTTTCAATATTTTTATTTTTTCGCAAAACACTAAGGTCCGCGGTCAGGAAACTATGAAATCTCCAAAAAACGCTTTGTTTCATAACTCCTTTTTCAGATGTCAGATTTTGGCCGTTTCAACCCCCTCATTCTGTATTCACCTCGTGAGACTATAAAACGCACTTTTCGGAGATTTTTGAAAATTTTCATTTTTTCGCAAAACACTAAGGTCCGCGGTCAGGAAACCATGAACTCTCCAAAAAACGCTTTGCTTCACAACTCCTTTTTCAGAAGTCAGATTTTGGCAGTTTCAACCGCCTCATTCTATATTCACCTCGAGAGACGATAACACGCACTTTTATGAGATTTTGAAAATTTTCATTTTTTCGCAAAACACTAAGGTCCGCGGTCAGGAAACCATGAAAGCCCAAAAAAAACGCTTTGCTTCACAACTCCTTTTTCAGAAGTCAGATTTTGGCAGTTTCAACCGCCTCATTCTATATTCACCTCGAGAGACGATGAAACGCACTTTTCGGAGATTTTTGAAAATTTCATTTTTTCGCAGAACACTAAGGTCCGTGGTCAGGAAACCATGAAATCTCCAAAAAACGCTTTGCTTCATAACTCCTTTTTCAGAAGTCAGATTTTGGTCGATTCAACCGCCTCATTCTATATTCACCTCGAGAGACGATAAAACTCACTTTTCGGAGATTTTGAAAATTTTCATTTTTTCACAAAACACTAAGGGCAGCGGTCAGGAAACGATAAAATCTCCAAAAAACGCTTTGCTTCATAACTCCTTTTTCAGAAGTCAGATATTAGCCGTTTCAACCGCCTCATTCTATATTCACCTCGAGAGACAATAAAACGCACTTTTCGGAAAGTTTTCAATATTTTTATTTTTTCGCAAAACACTAAGGTCCGCGGTCAGGAAACTATGAAATCTCCAAAAAACGCTTTGTTTCATAACTCCTTTTTCAGATGTCAGATTTGGCCGTTTCAACCCCCTCATTCTGTATTCACCTCGTGAGACTATAAAACGCACTTTTCGGAGATTTTTGAAAATTTTCATTTTTTCGCAAAACACTAAGGTCCGCGGTCAGGAAACCATGAAATCTCCAAAAAACGCTTTGCTTTAAAACTCCTTTTTCAGAAGTCAGACTTTGGCCGTTTCAACCGCCTCATTGTATATTCACCTCGAGAGAAGATAAAACGCACTTTTCTGAGATTTTTGAAAATGTTCATTTTTTCGCAAAACACTAAGGTCCGCGGTCAGGAAACCATGAAATCTCCAAAAAACGCTTTGCTTTAAAACTCCTTTTTCAGAAGTCAGAATTTGGCCGTTTCAACCGCCTCATTGTATATTCACCTCGAGAGAAGATAAAACGCACTTTTCTGAGATTTTTGAAAATGTTCATTTTTTCGCAAAACACTAAGGTCCGCGGTCAGGAAACCATGAAATCTCCAAAAAACGCTTTGCTTTAAAACTCCTTTTTCAGAAGTCAGAATTTGGCCGTTTCAACCGCCTCATTGTATATTCACCTCGAGAGAAGATAAAACGCACTTTTCTGAGATTTTTGAAAATGTTCATTTTTTCGCAAAACACTAAGGTCCGCGGTCAGGAAACCATGAAATCTCCAAAAAACGCTTTGCTTCACAACTCCTTTTTCAGAAGTCAGATTTTGTCCGTTTTAAACCGCCTCATTCTATATTCACCTCGAGAGACGATAAAAAGCACTTTTCGTAGATTTTTACAATTTTCATTTTTTCGCAAAACACTAAGGTCCGCGGTCAGGAAATCATGAAATCTCCAAAAAACGCTTTGGTTCACAACTCCTTTTTCAGAAGTCAGATTTTGGTCGTTTCATCCGCCTCATTCTATATTCACCTCGAGAGACGATAAAACGCACTTTTAGGAGATTTTTGAAAATTTTCATTTTTTCGCAAAACACTAAGGTTCGCGGTCAGGAAACCATGAAATCTCTAAAAAACGCTTTGCTTCACAACTCCTTTTTCAGAAGTCAGATTTTGGTCGTTTCAACCGCCTCATTCTATATTCACCTCGAGAGACGATAAAACGAACTTTTCGGAGATTTTTGAAAATTTTCATTTTTTCGCAAAACACTAAGGGCAGCGGTCAGGAAACGATAAAATCTCCAAAAAACGCTTTGCTTCATAACTCCTTTTTCAGAAGTCAGAATTTGGTCGATTCAACCGCCTCATTCTATATTCACCTCGAGAGACGATAAAACTCACTTTTCGGAGATTTTTGAAAATTTTCATTTTTTCACAAAACACTAAGGGCAGCGGTCAGGAAACGATAAAATCTCCAAAAAAACGCTTTGCTTCATAACTCCTTTTTCAGAAGTCAGATATTAGCCGTTTCAACCGCCTCATTCTATATTCACCTCGAGAGACAATAAAACGCACTTTTCGGAAAGTTTTCAATATTTTTATTTTTTCGCAAAACACTAAGGTCCGCGTCAGGAAACTATGAAATCTCCAAAAAACGCTTTGTTTCATAACTCCTTTTTCAGATGTCAGATTTTGGCCGTTTCAACCCCCTCATTCTGTATTCACCTCGTGAGACTATAAAACGCACTTTTCGGAGATTTTTGAAAATTTTCATTTTTTCGCAAAACACTAAGGTCCGCGGTCAGGAAACCATGAACTCTCCAAAAAACGCTTTGCTTCACAACTCCTTTTTCAGAAGTCAGATTTTGGCTGTTTCAACCGCCTCATTCTATATTCACCTCGAGAGACGATAACACGCACTTTTATGAGATTTTTGAAAATTTTCATTTTTTCGCAAAACACTAAGGTCCGCGGTCAGGAAACCATGAAAGCCCAAAAAAAACGCTTTGCTTCACAACTCCTTTTTCAGAAGTCAGATTTTGGCAGTTTCAACCGCCTCATTCTATATTCACCTCGAGAGACGATGAAACGCACTTTTCGGAGATTTTTGAAAATTTTCATTTTTTCGCAGAACACTAAGGTCCGTGGTCAGGAAACCATGAAATCTCCAAAAAACGCTTTGCTTTATAACTCCTTTTTCAGAAGTCAGATTGTGGCCGTTTCAACAGCCTCATTCTATATTCACCTCGAGAGACGATAAAACTCACTTTTCGGAGATTTTTGAAAATGTTCATTTTTTCGCAAAACACTAAGGTCCGCGGTCAAGAAACCATGAAATCTCCAAAAAACGCTTTGATTCATAACTCTTTTTTCAGAAGTCAGATTTTGGCCGTTTCAACCGCCTCATTCTATATTCACGTCGAGAGACGATAAAACTCACTTTTAGGAAATTTTGAAAATTTTAATTTTTTCGCAAAACACTGAGTTCCGCGGTCAGGGTTTCAACCGCCTCATTCTATATTCACCTCGAGAGACAATGAAACGCGCTTTTCGGAGATTTTTGAAAATTTTCATTTTTTCGCAAAACACTAAGGTCCGCGGTCAGGAAACCATGCAAGCTCCAAAAAACGCTTTGCTTCACAACTACTTTTTCAGAAGTCAGATTTTGGCAGTTTCAACCGCCTCATTCTATATTCACCTCGAGAGACGATGACACGCACTTTTTTCTGAGATTTTTGAAAATTTTCATTTTTTCGCAGAACACTAAGGTCCGTGGTCAGGAAACCATGAAATCTCCAAAAAACGCTTTGCTTCATAACTACTTTTTCAGAAGTCAGATTTTGGCCATTTCAACCCCCTCATTCTATATTCACCTCGAGAGACGATAACACGCACTTTTATGAGATTTTTGAAAATGTTCATTTTTTTCGCAAAACACTAAGATCCGTGGTCAGGAAACCATGAAATCTCCAAAAACGCTTTGATTCATAACTCTGTTTTCAGAAGTCAGATTGTGGCCGTTTCAACAGCCTCATTCTATATTCACCTCGAGAGACGATAAAACTCACGTTTCGGAGATTTTTGAAAATGTTCATTTTTTCGCAAACACTAAGATCCGTGGTCAGGAAACCATGAAATCTCCAAAAAACGCTTTGATTCATAACTCTTTTTTCAGAAATCAGATTTTGGCCGTTTCAACCGCCTCATTCTATATTCACCTCGAGAGACGATAAAACGCACTTTTAGGAAATTTTTTAAAATTTTAATTTTTTCGCAAAACACTGAGTTCCGCGGTCAGGGTTTCAACCGCCTCATTCTATATTCACCTCGAGAGACAATGAAACGCGCTTTTCGAGATTTTTGAAAATTTTCATTTTTTCGCAAAACACTAAGGTCCGCGGTCAGGAAACCATGAAAGCTCCAAAAAACGCTTTGCTTCACAACTACTTTTTCAGAAGTCAGATTTTGGCAGTTTCAACCGCCTCATTCTATATTCACCTCGAGAGACGATGACACGCACTTTTCTGAGATTCTTGCAAATTTTCATTTTTTCGCAGAACACTAAGGTCCGTGGTCAGGAAACCATGAAATCTCCAAAAAACGCTTTGCTTCATAACTACTTTTTCAGAAGTCAGATTTTGGCCGTTTCAACCCCCTCATTCTATATTCACCTCGAGAGACGATAACACGCACTTTTATGAGATTTTTGAAAATGTTCATTTTTTCGCAAAACACTAAGATCCGTGGTCAGGAAACCATGAAATCTCCAAAAAACGCTTTGATTCATAACTCTGTTTTCAGAAGTCAGATTGTGGCCGTTTCAACAGCCTCATTCTATATTCACCTCGAGAGACGATAAAACTCACGTTCGGAGATTTTTGAAAATGTTCATTTTTTCGCAAAACACTAAGATCCGTGGTCAGGAAACCATGAAATCTCCAAAAAACGCTTTGATTCATAACTCTTTTTTCAGAAGTCAGATTTTGGCCGTTTCAACCGCCTCATTCTATATTCACCTCGAGAGACGATAAAACGCACTTTTAGGAAATTTTTGAAAATTTTAATTTTTCGCAAAACACTGAGTTCCGCGGTCAGGGTTTCAACCGCCTCATTCTATATTCACCTCGAGAGACAATGAAACGCGCTTTTCGGAGATTTTTGAAAATTTTCATTGTTTCGCAAAACTCTAAGGTCCGCGGTCAGGAAACCATGAAATCGCCAAAAAAGCTTTGCCTCATAACTCCATTTTCAGAAGTCAGAATTTGGCCGTTTCAACCTTCTCATTCTATATTCACCTCGAGAGAAGATAAAATGCACTTTTCTGAGATTTTTGAAAATGTTCATCTTTCATAAAACACTAAGGTCCGCGGTTAGGAAATCATGATATCTCCAAAAAACGTTTTGCTTCATAACTCTTTTTCAGAAGTCAGAATTAGACCGTTTCAACCGCCTAATTCTATATTCACCTCGAGAGTCGATAAAACGCACTTTTCGGATTTTTGAAAATTTTCATTTTTTCGCAAAACACTAAGGTCCGCGGTCAGGAAACCATGAAATCTCCAAAAAAACGCTCTGCTTCATAACTCCTTTTTCATAAGTCAGATTTTGGCCGTTTCAACCGCCTCATTCTATATTCACCTCGAGAGACTATAAAACGCACTTTTCTGAGATTTTGAAAATTTTCATTTTTTCGCAAAACACTAAGGTCTGCGGTCAGGAAACCATGAAATCTCCAAAAAACGGTTTGCTTCACAACTCCTTTTTCAGAAGTCAGATTTTTGCAGTTTCAACCGCCTCATTCTATATTCACCTCGAGAGACGATAACACGTACTTTTATGAGATTTTTGAAAATGTTCATTTTTTCGCAAAACACTAAGGTCCGCGGTCAGGAAACCATGAAAGCTCCAAAAAACGCTTTGCTTCACAACTCCTTTTTCAGAAGTCAGATTTTGGCAGTTTCAACCGCCTCATTCTATATTCACCTCGAGAGACGATGAAACGCACTTTTCGGATATTTTTGAAAATTTTCATTTTTTCGCAGAACACTAAGGTCCGTGGTCAGGAAACCATGAAAGCTCCAAAAAACGCTTTGCTTCATAACTCCGTTTTCAGAAGTCAGATTGTGGCCGTTTCAACAGCCTCATTCTATATTCACCTCGAGAGACGATAAAACTCACTTTTCGGAGATTTTGAAAATGTTCATTTTTTCGCAAAACACTAAGGTCCGCTGTCAAGAAACCATGAAATCTCCAAAAAACGCTTTGATTCATAACTCTTTTTTTAGAAGTCAGATTTTGGCCGTTTCAACCGCCTCATTCTATATTCACCTCGAGAGACGATAAAACGCACTTTTAGAAAATTTTTGAAAATTTTAATTTTTTCGCAAAACACTGAGTTCCGCGGTCAGGGTTTCAACCGCCTCATTCTATATTCACCTCGAGAGACAATGAAACGCGCTTTTCGGAGATTTTTGAAAATTTTCATTGTTTCGCAAAACTCTAAGGTCTGCGGAAACCATGAAATCTCCAAAAAAAGCTTTGCTTCATAACTCCATTTTCAGAAGTCAGAATTTGGCCGTTTCAACCTTCTCATTCTATACTCACCTCGAGAGAAGATAAAATGCACTTTTCTGAGATTTTTCAAAATGTTCATCTTTCATAAAACACTAAGGTCAGCGGTCAAGAAATCATGAAATCTCCAAAAAACGTTTTGCTTCATAACTCTTTTTCAGAAGTCAGAATTAGGCCGTTTCAACCGCCTAATTCTATATTCACCTCGAGAGTCGATAAAACGCACTTTTCAGATTTTTGAAAATTTTCATTTTTTCGCAAGACACTAAGGTCCGCGGTCAGGAAACCATGAAATCTCCAAAAAAACGCTCTGCTTCATAACTCCTTTTTCAGAAGTCAGATTTTGGCCGTTTCAACCGCCTCATTCTATATTCACCTCGAGAGACGGTAAAACGCACTTTTCTGAGATTTTTCAAAATTTTCATTTTTTTGCAAAACACTAAGGTCCGCGGTCAGGAAACCATGAAATCTCAAACAAACGCTTTGCTTCATAACTGCTTTTTTAGAAATCAGATTTTGGCCGTTTCAACCCCCTCATTCTACTTTCACCTCGAGAGACGATAAAACTCACTTTTCGGAGATTTTTGAAAATTTTCATTTTTTCACAAAACACTAAGGGCAGCGGTCAGGAAACGATAAAATCTCCAAAAAAACGCATTGCTTCATAACTCCTTTTTCAGAAGTTAGATATTAGCCGTTTCAACCGCATCATTCTATATTCACCTCGAGAGACAATAAAACGCACTTTTCGGAAAGTTTTCAAAATTTTTATTTTTTCGCAAAACACTAAGGTCCGCGGTCAGGAAACTATGAAATCTCCAAAAAACGCTTTGCTTCATAACTCCTTTTTCAGAAGTCAGATTTTGTCGTTTCAACCGCCTCATTCTATATTCAACCTCGAGAGACGATAACACGCACTTTTATGAGATTTTGAAAATTTTCATTTTTTCGCAAAACACTAAGGTCCGCGGTCAGGAAACCATGAAAGCTCCAAAAAACGCTTTACTTCACAACTCCTTTTTCAGAAGTCAGATTTTGGCAGTTTTCAACCGCCTCATTCTATATTCACCTCGAGAGACGATGAAACGCACTTTTCGGAGATTTTTGAAAATTTTCATTTTTTCGCAGAACACTAAGGTCCGTGGTCAGGAAACCATGAAATCTCCAAAAAACGCTTTGCTTCATAACTACTTTTTCAGAAGTCAGATTTTGGCCGTTTCAACCCCTCATTCTATATTCACCTCGAGAGACCATAAAACGCACTTTTCGGAGATTTTTGAAAATTTTCATTTTTTTGCAAAACACTAAGGTCCGCCGTCAGGCAACCATGAAATCTCCAAAAAACGCTTTGCTTCATAACTCCGTTTTCAGAAGTCAGATTTTGGCCGTTTCAACAGCCTCATTCTATATTCACCTCGAGAGACGATAAAACTCACTTTTCGGAGATTTTTGAAAATGTTCATTTTTTCGCAAAACACTAAGGTCCGCGGTCAGGAAACCATGAAATCTCCAAAAAACGCTTTGATTCATAACTCCTTTTCAGAAGTCAGATTTTGACCGTTTCAACCGCCTCATTCTATATTCACCTCGAGAGACGATAAAATGCACTTTTAGGAAATTTTTGAAAATTTTAATTTTTTCGCAAAACACTGAGTTCCGCGGTCAGGGTTTCAACCGCCTCATTCTATATTCACCTCGAGAGACGATGAAACGCACTTTTCGGAGATTTTTGAAAAATTTCATTTTTTCGCAGAACACTAAGGTCCGTGGTCAGGAAATCATGAAATCTCCAAAAAACGCTTTGCTTCATAACTCCTTTTTCATAAGTCAGATTTTGGCCGTTTCAACCGCCTCATTCTATATTCACCTCGAGAGACTATAAAACGCACTTTTCGGAGATTTTTGAAATTTTCATTTTTTCGCAAAACACTAAGGTCTGCGGTCAGGAAACCATGAAATCTCCAAAAAACGGTTTTGCTTCACAACTCCTTTTTCAGAAGTCAGATTTTTGCAGTTTCAACTGCCTCATTCTATATTCACCTCGAGAGACGATAACACGCACTTTTATGAGATTTTGAAATTTTCATTTTTTCGCAAAACACTAAGGTCCGCGGTCAGGAAACCATGAAAGCTCCAAAAAACGCTTTACTTCACAACTCCTTTTTCAGAAGTCAGATTTTGGCAGTTTCAACCGCCTCTTTCTATATTCACCTCGAGAGACGATGAAACGCACTTTTCGGATATTTTTGAAAATTTTCATTTTTTCGCAGAACACTAAGGTCCGTGGTCAGGAAACCATGAAATCTCCAAAAAACGCTTTGCTTCATAACTCCGTTTTCAGAAGTCAGATTGTGGCCGTTTCAACAGCCTCATTCTATATTCACCTCGAGAGACGATAAAACTCACTTTTCGGAGAGATTTTTGAAAATGTTCATTTTTTCGCAAAACACTAAGGTCCGCTGTCAAGAAACCATGAAATCTCCAAAAAACGCTTTGATTCATAACTCTTTTTTTAGAAGTCAGATTTTGGCCGTTTCAACCGCCTCATTCTATATTCAGCTCGAGAGACGATAAAACGCACTTTTAGAAAATTTTTGAAAATTTTAATTTTTTCGCAAAACACTGAGTTCCGTCGGTCAGGGTTTCAACCGCCTCATTCTATATTCACCTCGAGAGACAATGAAACGCGCTTTTCGGAGATTTTTGAAAATTTTCATTATTTCGCAAAACTCTAAGGTCTGCGGAAACCATGAAATCTCCAAAAATAGCTTTGCTTCATAACTCCATTTTCAGAAGTCAGAATTTGGCCGTTTCAACCTTCTCATTCTATACTCACCTCGAGAGAAGATAAAATGCACTTTCTGAGATTTTTCAAAATGTTCATCTTTCATAAAACACTAAGGTCAGCGGTCAGGAAATCATGAAATCTCCAAAAAACGTTTTGCTTCATAACTCTTTTTCAGAAGTCAGAATTAGGCCGTTTCAACCGCCTAATTCTATATTCACCTCGAGAGTCGATAAAACGCACTTTTCGGATTTTTGAAAATTTTCATTTTTTCGCAAGACACTAAGGTCCGCGGTCAGGAAACCATGAAATCTCCAAAAAACGCTCTGCTTCATAACTCCTTTTTCAGAAGTCAGATTTTGGCCGTTTCAACCGCCTCATTCTATATTCACCTCGAGAGACGGTAAAACGCACTTTTCTGAGATTTTTCAAAAGTTTCATTTTTTTGCAAAACACTAAGGTCCGTGGTCAGGAAACCATGAAATCTCAAACAAACGCTTTGCTTCATAACTGCTTTTTTAGAAATCAGATTTTGGCCGTTTCAACCCCCTCATTCTACTTTCACCTCGAGAGACGATAAAACTCACTTTTCGGAGATTTTTGAAAATTTTCATTTTTTCACAAAACACTAAGGGCAGCGGTCAGGAAACGATAAAATCTCCAAAAAACGCATTGCTTCATAACTCCTTTTTCAGAAGTTAGATATTAGCCGTTTCAACCGCATCGTTCTATATTCACCTCGAGAGACAATAAAACGCACTTTTCGGAAAGTTTTCAAAATTTTTATTTTTTCGCAAACACTAAGGTCCGCGGTCAGGAAACTATGAAATCTCCAAAAAACGCTTTGCTTCATAACTCCTTTTCAGAAGTCAGATTTTGGCCGTTTCAACCGCCTCATTCTATATTCACCTCGAGAGACGATAACACGCACTTTTATGAGATTTTTGAAAATTTTCATTTTTTCGCAAAACACTAAGGTCCGCCGTCAGGAAACCATGATATCTCCAAAAAACGCTTTGCTTCATAACTCCGTTTTCAGAAGTCAGATTTTGGCCGTTCCAACCTTCTCATTCTATATTCACCTCGAGAGTAGATAAAACGCACTTTTCTGAGATTTTTGAAAATGTTCATCTTTCAGCAAAACACTAAGGTCCGCGGTCAGGAAATCATGAAATCTCCAAAAAACGTTTTGCTTCAATAACTCTTTTCAGAAGTCAGAATTAAGTCGTTTCAACCGCCTCATTCTATATTCACCTCGAGAGTCGATAAAACGCACTTTTCGGAATTTTGAAAATTTTCATTTTTTCGCAAAACACTAAGGTCCGCGGTCAGGAAACCATGAAATCTCCAAAAAACGCTCTGCTTCATAACTCCTTTTTCAGAAGTCAGATTTTGGCCCGTTTCAACCCCCTCATTCTATATTCACCTCGAGAGACGATAAAACTCACTTTTCGGAGATTTTTGAAAATTTTCATTTTTTCACAAACACTAAGGGCAGCGGACAGAAAACGATGAAATCTCCAAAAAACGCTTTGCTTCATAACTCCTTTTTCAGAAGTTAGATATTAGCCGTTTCAACCGCCTCATTCTATATTCACCTCGAGAGAAGATAAAACGCACTTTTCGGAAAGTTTTCAATATTTTCATTTTTTCGCAAAACACTAAGGTCCGCGATCAGGAAACCATGAAATCTCCAAAAAACGCTTAGATTCATAATTCCTTTTTCAGAAGTCAGATTTTGGCCGTTTCAACCGCCTCATTCTATATTCACCTCGAGAGACGATAAAACGCACTTTTCGGAGTGTTTGGAAAATGTTTATTTTTCGCAAAACACTAAGGTCCGCGGTAAGGAAACCATGAAATCTCCAAAAAACGCTTCGCTTCTTATATCCTTTTTCAGAAGTCAGATTTTGGCCTTTTCAACCGCCTCATTCTATATTCACCTCGAGAGACGATGAAACGCACTTTTCGGAGATTTTTGAAAATTTTCATTTTTCGCAAAACACTAAGGTCCGCGGTCAGGAAACCATGAAATCTCCAAAAAACGCTTTGCTTCATAACTTCTTTTTAAAAGTCAGATTTGTATTTTTCGACTGCTTCATTCTATATTCACCTCGAGAGCCAATAAAACTCACTTTTCGGAGATTTTTGAAAATTTTCATTGTTTCACCAAACACTAAGGTCCGCGGTCAGGAAACCATGAAATCACCAAGAAACGCTTTTCTTCATAACTCCTTTTTCAGAAGTCAGATTTTGGCCGTTTCAACCGTCTCATTCTATATTCACCTCGAGAGATGCTAAAACGCACTTTTATGAGATTTTGAAAATTTTCATTTTTTCGCAAACACTAAGGTCCGCGGTCAGGAAACCATGAAATCTACAAAAAACGCTTTACTTCACAACTCGTTTTTCAGAAGTCGGATTTTGGCCGTTTCAACCGCCTCATTCTATATTCACCTCGAGAGACGATAAAACACACTTTTCGGAAAGTTTTCAATATTTTCATTTTTTCGCAAACACGAAGGACCGCGATCAGGAAACCATGAAATTTCAAAAAAACGCTTAGCTTCATAACTCCTTTTTCAGAAGTCAGATTTTGGCCGTTTCAACCGTCTCATTCTATATTCACCTCGAGAGACGATAAAACGCACTTTTCGGAAAGTTTTGAAATTTTCATTTTTTCTTAAAACACTAAGGTCCGCGATCAGGAAACCATGAAATCTCCAAAAAACGCTTTGCTTCACAACTCCTTTTCAGAGTCAGATTTTAGCTGTTTCAACCGCCTCATTCTATATTCACCTCGAGAGACGATGAAACGCACTTTTCGGAGATCTTTGAAAATTTTCCTTTTTTTCGCAAACACTAAGGTCCGCGGTCAGGAAACGATGAAATCTCCAAAAAACGCTTTGCTTCAGAACTCCTTTTTCAGAAGTTAGATATTAGCCGTTTTAACCGCCTCATTCTATATTCACCTCGAGAGACGATAAAAAGCACTTTTCGGAAAGTTTTCAATATTTGCATTTTTTCGCAAAACACTAAGGTCCGCGATCAGGAAACCAATAAATCTCCAAAAAACGCTTAGCTTCATAACTCCTTTTTCAGAAGTCAGATTTTGGCTGTTTCAACCGCCTCATTCTATATTCACCTCGAGAGACGATAAAACTCACTTTTCGGGAGATTTTTGAAAATTTTCATTTTTTCGCAAAACACTAAGGTCAGGAAACCATGAAATCTCCAAAAAACGCTTTGCTTCACAACTCCTTTTTCAGAAGTCAGATTTTGGCCGTTTCAACCGCCTCATTCTATATTCACTTCGAGAGACGATAACACGCACTTTTATGAGATTTTTGAAAATTTTCATTTTTTCGCAAACACTAAGGTCCGCTGTCAGGAAACCATGAAATCTCCAAAAAACGCTTTGTTTCATAACTTCTTTTTTAAAAGTCAGATTTTGTAGTTTTCAACTGCTTCATTCTATATTCACCTCGAGAGACAATAAAACGCACTTTTCGGAAATTTTTGAAAATTTTTATTATTTCTCCAAACACTAACGTCCGCAGTCAGGAAAACCATGAAATCTCCAAAAAACGCTTTGCTTCATAACTCCTTTTTCAAAAGTCAGATTTTGGATTTTTCGACTACCTTATTTAATATTCACCCCGAAAGATAATATTATTATTATTATTATTATTCTTTATTTATATAGCGCCAACTAATTCCGCAGCGCTGTACAATTGGGGAATAGACATACAGAGGTATTAAATAGTACAATCAGATGTGTAGAACAGGAGGATCAGAGGGCCCTGCTCGTGAGAGCTTACAGTCTAGAGGAAGGTGATAAAACGCACTTTTCTGAGATTTTTGTAAATTTTCATTTTTTCACCAAACACTAAGGTCCGCGGTCAGGAAACCATGAATTCTCAAAAAAAGCTTTGCTTCATAACTCCTTTTTTGAAAGTCAGGTTTTGGAATTTTCGACTACCTTATTTAATAGTCACCTTGAAAAATAATAATAACGCACTTTTCGGAGATTTTTGAAATTTTCATTTTTTCACCAAATACTAAGGTCCGCGGTCAGGAAACCATGAAATCTCCAAAAAACGCTTTGCTTTATAACTCCTTTTTCAAAAGTCAGATTTTGGATTTTTCGACTACCTTATTCTATATTCACCTCCAGAGACAATAAAATGTAGTTTTCGGAGATTTTTGAAATTTTTCATTTTTTCACCAAACGCTAAGGTCCGCGGTCAGGAAACCATGAAATCTCCAAAAAACGCTTTGCTTCTTAACTTCTTTTTTAAAAGTCAGATATTGTAGTTTTCGACTGCTTCATTCTATATTCACCTCGAGAGACAATAAAACACACTTTTCGGAGATTTTTGAAAATGTTCATTGTTTCACCAAACACTAAGGTCTGCGGTCAGGAAACCATGAAATCTCCAAAAAGCGCTTTGCTTCATAACTCCTTTTTAAAAGTCAGATTTTGGAGTTGTCGACTTCCTCATTCTATATTCACCACGAGAGACCATAAAACGCACTTTTCGGAGATTTTTGAAATTTTCATTTTTTCGCATAACACTAACGTCCGCGGTCAGGAAACCATGAAATCTCCAAAAAACACTTTGATTCATAACTCCTTTTTCAAAAGTCAGATTTTCGATTTTTCTACTACCTTATTCTATATTCACCTCGAAAGACAATAAAACACAGTTTTTGGAGATTTTTGAAAATTTTCATTTGTTTGCAAAACTCTAAGGTCTGCGGTCAGGAAACCATGAAATCTCAGAAAAACGCTTTGCTTCATAACTCCTTTTTCAAAAGTCAGATTTTGGATTTTTCGACTACCTTATTTAATATTCACCCGAAAGATAATAAAACGCACTTTTCTGGGATTTTTGAAAATTTTCATTTTTTCACCAAACACTAAGGTCCGCGGTCAGGAAACCATGAAATCTCAAAAAAGCTTTGCTTCATAACTCCTTTTTTGAAAGTCAGGTTTTGGAATTTTCGACTACCTTATTTAATAGTCACCTTGAAAAATAATAATAACGCACTTTTCTGAGATTTTTGGAAATTTTCATTTTTTCACCAAACACTAAGGTCCCGCGGTCAGGAAACCATGAAATCTCCAAAAAACGCTTTGCTTATAACTCCTTTTTCAAAAGTCAGATTTTGGATTTTTCGACTACCTTATTCTATATTCACCTCCAGAGACAATAAAATGTAGTTTTCGGAGATTTTTGAAAATTTTCATTTTTTCACCAAACGCTAAGGTCCGCGATCAGGAAACCATGAAATCTCCAAAAAACGCTTTGCTTCTTAACTTCTTTTTTAAAAGTCAGATATTGTAGTTTTCGACTGCTTCATTCTATATTCACCTCGAGAGACAATAAAACACACTTTTCGGAGATTTTTGAAAATGTTCATTGTTTCACCAAACACTAAGGTCTGCGGTCAGGAAACCATGAAATCTCCAAAAAGCGCTTTGCTTCATAACTCCTTTTTTAAAGTCAGATTTTGGAGTTGTCGACTTCCTCATTCTATATTCACCACGAGAGACCATAAAACGCACTTTTCGGAGATTTTTGAAAATTTTCATTTTTTTGCAAAACACTAACGTCCGCGGTCAGGAAACCATGAAATCTCCAAAAAACACTTTGATTCATAACTCCTTTTTCAAAAGTCAGATTTTCGATTTTTCTACTACATTATTCTATATTCACCTCGAAAGACAATAAAACACAGTTTTCGGAGATTTTGAAAATTTTCATTTGTTCGCAAACTCTAAGGTCCGCGGTCAGGAAACCATGAAATCTCAGAAAAATGCTTTGCTTCATAACTTCTTTTCCAAAAGTCAGATTTTGGATTTTTCGACTACCTTATTTAATATTCACCTCGAAAGGTAATAAAACACACTTTTCTGAGACTTTTGAAAATTTTCATTTTTTCACCAAACACTAAGGTCCGTGGTCAGGAAATCATAAAACCTCCAAAAACGCTTTGCTTCACAACTCCTTTTCAGAAGTCAGATTTTGGCCGTTTCAACCGCCTCATTCTATATTCACCTCGAGAGACGATAAAACGCACTTTTCGTTGATTGTTGAAAATTTTATTTTTTCACCAAACACTAAGGTCCGCGGTCAGGAAACAAAAAACACTTTTCTCCAAAAAACACTTTTCTTCATAACTCCTTTTTCAAAAGTCAGATTTTGGATTTTTCGACTACCTTATTCTATATTCACCACGAAAGACAATAAAACACACTTTTCTGAAATTTTTGAAAATTTTCATTGTTTCACGAAACACTAAGGTACGCGGTCAGGAAATCATGAAATCTCCAAAAAACTCTTTGCTTCATAACTCCTTTTTCAAAAGTCAGATTTTGGATTTTTCGAATACCTTATTTAATATTCTCCTTGAAAGATAATAATAACGCACTTTTCGGAGATTTTTGGAAATTTTCATTTTTTCACCAAACACTAAGGTCCGCGGTCAGGAAACCATGAAATCTCTAAAAAACGCTTTGCTTCATAACTCCTTTTCAAAAGTCAGATTTTGGATTTTTCGACTACCTTATTCTATATTCACCTCGAGAGACAATAAAATGTAGTTTTCGGAGATTTTGAAAATTTTCATTTTTTCACCAAACACTAAGGTCAGCGGTAAGGAAACCATGAAATCTTCAAAAAACGCTTTGCTTCATAACTCCTTTTTCAAAACACAAAAAGAGGAGACGCTCCTAGTGTGGTATGTAGATAGTTCACAATTGGAATATTACCAGATAGACTCTACTCACAAAAAAGGTGTTCAGTGTGAAACATATACTTCCACTGAATTCCGAACTTTTAGGGAACTTGGACCGTCCCAAAGGTCTACTTCAGGGTGTGTATCTCTATGGCTGCACCTCTTCAATATCCATATCCAGGAAGCTCATATAAGAAAAAACACACAAATACAGAGGGCGCCCAATAGTGCCTGTAAACGTGATTATTTAAGTGATAACTAGTGATGATCGAGCACCCGATGCTCGGGTGTTCGGTAGTGCTCTGGCCGAGCGCCCCCGGAGGCTCGAGTGCTTGGCCGAGCACCCGAGCCCCATTGAAGTCAATGGGAGGACTCGAGCATTACACCAGGCACCCCTGCTCTGATGAGGGGAGGGTGCCTGGTTCATAGGAAAAGGTCAGAAAATGATGGAAACACCACAGAAATGGTTCAGGACAGCATAGGGAGGATGTCTGGATGCATCTTGACTCCAACGTCGCTGCTGGGAATGATGTTTCGCCCGTAGTACGCCATTTTTACAGACTGACCGTAAAACACAAAAAAAGGAAGATAAAAACTAATCTGCGGCTAGGCACACTAAACAATATGTGATGCTAATCTACGGCTTAGGCACACTAAACAATATGTGACGTTAATCTGCGGCTAGGCACACTAAACAATATGTGACGCTAATCTGCGGCTAGGCACACTAAACAATATGTGACGTTAATCTGCGGCTAGGCACACTAAACAATATGTGACGCTAATCTGCGGCTAGGCACACGAAACAGAATGTGACGCTAATCTGCGGCTAGGCATACGAAACAGAATGTGATGCTAATCTGCGGCTAGGCACAGTGAACGGAATATGTGACGTTAATTTGTGAATTTGCACACTAAACAATATGTGACGCTAATCTGCGGCTAGGCACACTAAACAATATGTGACGTTAATCTGCGGCTAGGCACACTAAACAATATGTGACGCTAATCTGCGGCTAGGCACACAAAACAGAATGTGATGCTAATCTGCGGCTAGGCACACGAAACAGAATGTGACGCTAATCTGCGGCTAGGCACAGTGAACGAATATGTGACGTTAATTGTGAATTTGCACACTAAACAGAATGTGACAATAATCTATGGCTAGGCACACGTTTAAAATGGCCCTTTTTGTCGCTGCGTTGTAAAATAATTGGCCCTGTGCACCTAACAGAATATGTCAGCTTGTCACTGCACTGTGAAATATTTGTCCCTGTGCACCTAGTACAACGTCACCTTAGAACATGTCCCCCCCCCACAAAAAAATGAAATTCTGCCACCCCCAAAAAAATTAAATGCTGCCCCCACACACAACAGTCCTAAAAAGGACTTTTTGGGTCTTGAAAGAGTTTCAACAATTTTATTCTCCCTACACTGACTTCCTGTGCATCTAGTATTATATGTCACCTTACTAATATCCCCCCCACAAAAAAAAAGGAAATTGTGCCCCCCCAAAACAAAATATAAATGCTGCCCCACACACAACAGTCCTAAAAGGACTTTTGGGTCTTGAAAGAGTTCCAACAATTTTATTCTCCCTACACTGACTTTCCCTGCCTGAGCGCATCTCTCCCTGGCTAAGAATGAGCCGAACTCGCGCATCGGGTGCTATACAGCACCCGATCACGGGTTCTGGCCAGCCAATCAGTGTAATGCCAGCAGCCAACATGGCTGCTGGCATTACACTGATGTCAGAGCCTCCCCCGCACGTTTATTGGCTGCGCAGCAGCCGCGAAACGTGCGGGGGAGGAGACCCGAACATGGCGGGCGAGCACATGCGGTACTCGTACGAGTACCGCCATGTGCCGAGCAGAGCGATGCTCGAGCCGAACCGAGCTTCGGCCGAGCATGCTCGCTCATCACTAGTGATAACCAAAAGCATAAAGGTTATACTCACAATTTGTAGTTGCTAATTACAAGGCATATGCCCAGAACCAGCACTTTAAGCTTGTGGAGAATTCAAAGTCTGTCTCCACTCAGATCGGTTTGTAGAAATTGTTCTAATGAAAACCAAATCCAAAGGAGGAAGATGATTAAAAAGAAAAATGTAGTAGGCTGCTAAAGTTTCTAAAAACAATCAGCTTTTTATTATAAAATAAAATAAAAACAACAGACCAATTGAAAAAAAATAATATAGTAGGGTAACGTTTCGCAGCTCTAAGGCTGCTTTATCAAACCAACTGGAATGTTATGTAAAATAATACAAAGAAACAAACATGGCAGCCTAACTGACATTTAAAATTTCCCTCCTAGGTTCTCATTGGTTGAACTATTACATCAGGTGACCTTTGAGGTTAAACAAACTTCTGATTTTTGCAATCTAAAGGTTAAACATATCTTAATATACTCTTCCTAAAAAAAACACAGTACAACAAGATACTTAAAGGTAATGTATAAATATTTTGAATATTTCAGTGAGTAAGTGATAATTTATACAAACAAAACTTGATGTATCAATAAAGCTTCATTGAAACACAAGTCATACCCTGTCATATGTATGATCCAATAATGATCTTCATTCATTTATTTTAGATTTTAAATAGGGCGAAATACGGAGTATCAAAAAAAAAAATAAAAAAAAATATATAAAATATGAAAGCCCCTATAACAAGTAATAATGGAAGTATACTTACAATAATCCAAACCCAAGTATCAATCAAAAGAGACATCCATACAAAGTATAATAGTATAAAATACATATACAGTATACAAGACTACAACAAAATGGAGACTAGCACAGCCTAAAATAACACACTACTGTACATAATAACGATTGAGTACATAGAAATGTACTTCGAAGAAAAAAACAAACAGTAAAACAAATAACACTAAAAAAAACAAAAAAACAACGATATAAAATATGATCATAATACAAAGGTACGGGACTACAACAAAATGGAGACTGATACTCACTAAAAAACTACTGATACATATAATCAGTCAAATACATGGAAATATATTCTAACCATAATAAATATAAATATATCAATTATATGTCAGAATAGAACTACAACAAAATATAAAATAAAATCACACACACATAAAATGGACGCACTACTATATATAGCAACGAAAAATAAAATAAATAAGTGTGAACTCCAAAAAAATGGAGACTGACCTGAAAAAAACACCCACATAATCGTATAACCTCAAATATATCTAGACAACATATAAACGAAGGAAGGACAAAGATTACTAAAAACTATCATTCCATATATAAACACATAACTTACATATCTATATTCTACAAATCATAAAACAAATATAAAAAAGAACTCATAAACTTTGAAAAAACATCCTCACTATAATATAAATGAAGGTTTACTCCAACAAAATGGAGAATAGACTAGATATGCTAAATAGCATCTTGAATCTAAAAGGTAAAATGTGCTAAAGATAAGAAGCTATCATACCATATACAAACTCCTAACAAAGACACAGTATATACTTCTATATTCAACAAATATGAAGAATAGGGCTAAAAACAGATAAAGAAAAGCTTGACAATCTCTGAGGGACACCATTCATAGTTAAATAACCTTCACATATAAATTAACAAATATATAGATATATAAATATTTAAAACCATATATAAGTGAAAATTTAAAAAAAAAATAAAAAAAATGTAAACCTCTTTTATTCAATATATAGAACTATATATCAAAGAACAACCATATATTTATTTAGTATGTGTTTCCCATCCTTAAGTTCATGTGTCATATATCTTATAAAACTAAATAATAATATATCATGCTTTATTTGTGATAATTCTCTTAATATATCATCCATAAGAAATATAAAGTAATTCCTTTAATTTAATAAATGTGAAAAAGTGTGAATAAATAAATAAATAAATAAATAAAATAAAAAATGTATATCTATATATTCACCACGCTACGTCACAGGCCTCATTGAGGCCTCTTGGTACCATGGTGTCTAGTCTAAAAATCCAGTATGATTCTCTCATAATTAATTTTTTGAGAGAATTCTGTCCTATACTGGATTCTATATGTTCAATGGGAAATATTTGTAGACACTTAGGATCCTGATCATGATGATGAAAAAAATGTCTTCAGACACTATGTAATAGATGTCCTCTCCTGATATTAGATCTATGTTGGCTAACACGTGCTTTAAAACTCTGAGTCGTCCTACCCACATATTGCAGATTACAAGGGCAGCTAAGTAAATAGATGACAAATTTGGTGTCACAGCCCAGAACGCCATTGATGGCAAAAGTCTCCCCTGTAGCTACAGAGGTAAAACTGTTAACATCCATTGGCAGAATGGAACATGTGACACATCTTTGAGCTTTGCACCTAAAAACTCTATTGTCCTAGTATATTGTGTCTTGTCCAGTAAAGGATTAATGGTACCATTAGTATCTTTATTCATTTTCACACATTTGTTCTTATTTCTATTTAGACCTCTGTTGTATCTGTCTTTTGCTTGTTGTTGATTTTCAATCTTTAGATTACTTGGAGCTAGTATGTTCTTTAAAGTTTTTGATCTCCTAAAAATTACTTTTGTCTCTGTGGAATATTTCTTTTTAATAATGGATCCTCTCTTAAGATATTCCTATGTTTATAAAGAATTTGCTTAATACTATTTCCTTTCACATTATAATTAGTGATGAATTTCGGAAATTGATCAGAAATGTTATCTTTCAATTCTTTACTTTCTGGATCTCTAAATTGTTTATCTTTCATATAAGAATTCTCTATAAGTGTTTTTGGATATTTCTTTTCTTCAAATCTCTCCTTTAAAATTTTCATTGGATTTCATAATCTTGTATATTTGAACAATTGCGTTTGATACGCCTAAATTGGCCATAGGGCACATTATTTAGCCAAGGTTTATAATGGCAGCTCCTATAGTCAAGATAGCTGTTCGCATCAACTTTTTTAAAGAAAGTCCGAGTACATACAAGTAAACCATCTTGACCAATAAGGTCTAAATCCAAAATTGGATCTGTCTCTTATCCGTATGACTGGTGAACTCCATATTCCATTTGTTGTCATTAAGGTAACTGACAAACTTAGAGATTAAAGCCGTATCACCCCTCCACACAACTATAATATCATCGATGTATCTACGGTAGATCACCAGGTTCGCGCCAAAAGGACAATTGTTATAGATCTTCTCATTTTCCAAATAACCTAAAAATAGGTTTGCATAACTTGGCGCGAACCTGGTTCCCATTGCGGTACCTTTGACTTGTAAATAAAACTGGTCGTTAAATACAAAAAAGTTATGTGTAAGGATGAATTTAACAGCCTCAATCAGAAAATCTATCTGTTTGTTAGGCATGAGGGCATCCTCTTTCAAAAATAATTTAGTTGCCTCTATACCCCCTTCATGTGGGATATTCGAATAGAGAGATGTTACATCTAACGTAATCCAAGTGAAATCTTTTGCCAAACAAAATCTTTCAAAAGTGACAAAAGGTGACCCGTATCTTTCAAATAAGAGGGAAGTCCTACCACTCTTCTCTGTAAGTGGTAATCAATATATTAGGATAGATTACTAGTAAGAGAGTCTATGCCTGAGATGATCGGTCTACCTGGGGGACTAACTAATTGTTTATGGATTTTAGGCAGATGATAATATATAGCCAATTTGGGATTTTTAGGAATAATGAAGTCTCTCTCTTGGGCCCCAAGTAGACCATCATCCACAGCTTTAGTTAGCATAGACTTTAATTCCTGTAGAAATTCCTTAGTGGGATCTGATTGTAATAAAACATAATAGGAAGTATCAGATAATATCCTATTAGCCTCACAGATATAATCTTTAAGGTTCTGAATTACTAGACCACCTCCCTTGTCAGCTTTAAGTGACAAGGGCAGGTGGTTAGTAATTAGATTTTGTATAGCTAATCTCTCTTGTCTAGTCAAATTGTCTTTTTTCTTATTCTTTTTCTTTATAAGGTTCCTAAAATCCTCCATAACCACTGAAGAAAAAACTTCTACATATTTACCAATCGACTCTACCAGAAAGAACTCAGATTTCGGCTTGAAAAAACTAGGAACTCTACCTTCTAGTATATATTGAGTATCAGTATCAACATAAGGAATAATCTCTAAGCCTTGAGAATTTATTAAAGGTTGTTGTGTTACAATTGGAACTCTTTCTGGGTGTCTATTAAATTGCTTATTTGCAAAGTATCTTTTTAAAGATAACTTCCGGACAAATGAATGTAAGTCCACAAATAATTCAAAAAGATTTGGTTCAGAAGACGTGCAAAAAGACAACCCTTTTGACAATAGAGATTCTTCCGACTTGGTGAGTGTATGTGAAGATAAATTGAAAATACATGTATCCTTTAACTCACTCTTGTTCTTTTTGGGTTTCCCCCTTCCCCTCTTATATCCTCCACCTCTAGTTCCCCTCTTCTTTGGGAAACTCCCTCTTTGAGGGGCAGAAATCGATTTTGATTCTTCCACCACTCTAAATGTTGGTCTTTGGGCAATTCCAAAAAAGAGGGGGACGAGAGAGTGGAGGTAGTAGTTGTAGTACTTGGGGTAATGATTCCACTGGAATGGTGTCCATTTGATGGTCCTTCATCTGGATCATCATATAGATCTCGATTTCCCACATTGGGTTCAGAGGACTTAAATGAGGTTTGGGTCAAAACGGTGGGTTCTCTAGGTAACAAAACAGAAGTCCCATTTTCATTTGATGATCCGCCATTGGTATTAAATGATCTATTGGAGATCATTATTTCATTAATTTTCCCTCCATCAACAGGAGTAATTTTATCATTTGTTTTGTTATCCACATTTTGTCTCTGGTTATATCTGTATCCAGAGAAGCCACCTTGTTGAGACCCATTTCCATTTTTATTATTAAACCTCTTAGGCCAAGTACGAATCTGGCCACTTTCATAGTCTCTTTGATCTCTAATTAGCTTCTTTCTTTTTCTTTCAAGTATTTCCTCCTGAAATTTACCAATTTTAGACTTTAATTCTTCTTCATAATTGTTGAAGGAGCTATTATCTTTATATTTCTCCATTTCCACATATTTGCTTTCGATCTCCTGATTTAAACTTATCAACTTATTCTCTCTGTATTCTATCAAAACATGCATCAAGTTGTATGCGCACGCATCCAAAACTTCATACCATTTATCACAAAAACTCTTTTCTGGAAAAGTAGGTTGTAACCCTAATCTTAAACCTCTCGGGATCATCTGTAATTGAATATAATTCTTTAGGGAAGCGGTATCCCACCAATGCCTGCACTCATTCTTCATGACCGACTCCAAATCTCTAAAACATTTCTTCAAATCAAATTTAGATGACATATCACTATTACTATTCTCTTTATTAGCTTTTGGAGTTGGCTTATTAAAGAAGAGTTGCTCGCTTAAAATATTTCTAGAGGTGGCTCTGTCTCTATATTGTTGCATTTCTGAGAGCACAATCAAATGTACAAACCACAAAAATATATATATAATAACTATACAATCACAATAAAATCACATACAGGATATTAGATACAATAATAAGTACAAAGCTTTCACTTAACACACTCTGAGGTAGGTAAGTCCACTCTGGTGCTGCACTCCAAAACAAGGACAGAAATCCCAGGAAATAGCTGAAAAACACAAAAAGAGGAGGCGCTCCTAGTGTGGTATGTAGATAGTTCACAATTGGAATATTACCAGATAGACTCTACTCACAAAAAAGGTGTTCAGTGTGAAACATATATTTCCACTGAATTCCGAACTTTTAGGGAACTTGGACCATCCCAAAGGGCTACTTCAGGGTGTGTATCTCTATGGCTGCACCTCTTCAACATCCATATCCAGGAAGCTCATATAAGAAAAACACACAAAGACAGAGGGCGCCCAATAGTGCCTGTAAACGTGATTATTTAAGTGATAACCAAAAGCATAAAGGTTATACTCACAATTTGTAGTTGCTAATTACAAGGCATATGCCCAGAACCAGCACTTTAAGCTTGTGGAGAATTCAAAGTCTGTCTCCACTCAGATCTGTTTGTAGAAATTGTTCTAATGAAAACCAAATCCAAAGGAGGAAGATGATTAAAAAGAAAAATGTAGTAGGCTGCTAAAGTATTCTAAAAACAATCAGCTTTTTATTATAAAATAAAATAAAACAACAGACCAATTGAAAAAAATAATATAGTAGCGTAACGTTTCGCAGCTCTAAGGCTGCTTTATCAAACCAACTGGAATGTTATGTAAAATAATACAAAGAAACAAACATGGCAGCCTAACTGACATTTAAAATTTCCCTCCTAGGTTCTCATTGGTTGAACTATTACATCAGGTGACCTTTGAGGTTAAACAAACTTCTGATTTTTGCAATCTAAAGGTTAAACATATCTTAATATACTCTTCCTAAAAAAACACAGTACAACAAGATACTTAAAGGTAATGTATAAATATTTTGAATATTTCAGTGAGTATGTACAGTAGTGTGTTAGTAGTGTGTCAGTAGTGTGTTATTTTAGGCTGTGCTAGTCTCCATTTTGTTGTAGTCTTGTATACTGTATATGTACTTTATACTATTATACTTTGTATGGATGTCTCTTTTGATTGATACTTGGGTTTGCATTATTGTAAGTATACTTCCATTATTACTTGTTATAGGGGCTTTCATATTTTATATATATTTTTTTTTTTGATACTCCGTATTTCTCCCTATTTAAAATCTAAAATAAATGAATGAAGATCATTATTGGATCATACATATGACAGGGTAGGACTTGTGTTTCAATGAAGCTTTATTGATACATCAAGTTTTGTTTGTATAAATTATCACTTACTCACTGAAATATTCAAAATATTTATACATTACCTTTAAGTATCTTGTTGTACTGTGTTTTTTTAGGAAGTGTATATTAAGATATGTTTAACCTTTAGATTGCAAAAATCAGAAGTTTGTTTAACCTCAAAGGTCACCTGATGTAATAGTTCAACCAATGAGAACCTAGGAGGGAAATTTTAAATGTCAGTTAGGCTGCCATGTTTGTTTCTTTGCATTATTTTACATAACATTCCAGTTGGTTTGATAAAGCAGCCTTAGAGCTGCGAAACGTTATGCTACTGTATTATTTTTTTCAATTGGTCTGTTGTTTTATTTTATTTTATAATAAAAAGCTGATTGTTTTTAGAACACTTTAGCAGCCTACTACATTTTTCTTTTTAATCATCTTGCTCCTTTGGATTTGGTTTTCATTAGAACAATTTCTACAAACAGATCTGAGTGGAGACAGACTTTGAATTCTCCACAAGCTTAAAGTGCTGGTTCTGGGCATATGCCTTGTAATTAGCAACTACAAATTGTGAGTATAACCTTTATGCTTTTGGTTATCACTTAAATAATCACGTTTACAGGCACTATTGGGCGCCCTCTGTCTTTGTGTGTTTTCCTTTTTCAAAAGTCAGATTTTGGATGTATCGACTACCTTATTTAATTTTCACCTCGAAAGATAATAAAACGCACTTTTCGGAGATTTTTGAAAATTTTCATTTTTTCGCCAAACACTAAGGTCCGCGGTCAGGAAACCATGAAATCTCCAAAAAACGCTTTGCTTCATAACTACTTTTTCAAAAGTCAGATTTTGGAATTTTCTACTGCCTCATTCTATATTCACGTTGAGAGACAATAAAACGCACTTTTCGGAGATTTTTGAAAATTTTCATTTTTTCGCCAAACACTAAGGTCCGTGGTCAGGAAACCATGAAATCTCCAAAAAACGCTTTGCTTCATAACTCCTTTTTCAAAAGTCAGATTTTGGAATTTTCTACTGCCTCATTCTATATTCACCTCGAGAGACAATAAAATGCACTTTTCGGAGATTTTTGAAAATTTTCATTTTTTCGCCAAACACTAAGGTCCGCGGTCAGGAAACCATGAAATCTCCAAAAACGTTTTCCTTCATAACTCCTTTTTCAAAAGTCAGATTTTGGAGTTTTCAACTGTCTCATTCTATACTCACCTCGAGAGACAATAAAACACACTTTTCAGAGATTTTAGAAAATTTTCACTTTTTCGCAAAACACTAAGGTCCGCTGTCAGGAAACCTTGAAATCTCCAAAAAACGCTTTGCTTCATAACTCCTTTTTCAAGAGTCAGATTTTGGATTTTTCGACTACCTTATTCTATATTCACCTCGAAAGACAATAAAAGCACTTTTCGGAGACTTTGGAAAATTTTCATTTTTTCGCAAAACACTAAGGTCTGCGGTCAGGAAACCATGAAATCTCCAAAAAACGCTTTGCTTCATAACTTCTTTTTTAAAAGTCAGATTTTGTAGTTTTCGACTGCTTCATTCTATATTCACCTCGAGAGACAATAAAATGCACTTTTCGTAGATTTTTGAAAATTTTCATTCTTTCACCAAACACTAAGGTCCGCGGTCAGGAATCCATGAAATATCCAAAAAGCACTTTGCTTCATAACTCCTTTTTTAAAAGTCAGATTTTGGAGTTATCGACTTCCTCATTCTATATTCACCACGAGAGACCATAAAACGCACTTTTCGGAGATTTTTGAAATTTTCATTTTTTCGCAAAACACTAACGTCCGCGGTCAGGAAACCATGAAATCTCCAAAAAACACTTTGATTCATAACTCCTTTTTCAAAAGTCAGATTTTGGATTTTTCTACTACCTTATTTAATATTCACCTCGAAAGATAATAAAACACACTTTTCGGAGATTTTTGAAAATTTTCAGTTTTTCACCAAACACTAAGGTCCGT
Source organism: Rhinophrynus dorsalis (assembly GCA_037306005.1). Classification (NCBI taxonomy): domain Eukaryota; kingdom Metazoa; phylum Chordata; class Amphibia; order Anura; family Rhinophrynidae; genus Rhinophrynus; species Rhinophrynus dorsalis. Next base: position 346,404,326 of record CM074722.1, on the reverse strand, counting down.
GGTCAGGAAATCATGAAATCTCCAAAAAACGCTTTGCTTTATAACTCCTTTTTCAAATGTCAGATTTTGGAGTTTTCAGCTGCCTCATTCTATATTTAACTCGAGAGACAATAAAACGCACTTTTCGGAGATTATTGAAAATTTTCATTTTTTTCACCAAACACTAAGGTCCGCGGTCAGGAAACAATGAAATCTCCAAAAAACACTTTTCTTCATAACTCCTTTTTCAAAAGTCAGATTTTGGATTTTTCGACTACCTTATTCTATATTCACCTCGTAAGACAATAAAACACACTTTTCGGAAATTTTTGAAAATTTTCATTTTTTCACAAAACACTAAGGTCCGCGGTCAGGAAACCATGAAATCTCCAAAAAGCACTTTGATTCATAACTCCTTTTTCAAAAGTCAGATTTTCGATTTTTCTACTACCTTATTCTATATTCACCTCAAAAGACAATAAAACGCAGTTTTCGGAGATTTTTGAAAATTTTTATTTTTTCGCAAAACTCTAAGGTCTGCGGTCAGGAAACCATGAAATCTCCAAAAAACGCTTTTCTTCATAACTCCTTTTTCAAAAGTCACATTTTGGAGTTTTCGACTGCCTCATTCTATATTCACCTCGAGACACAATAAAACACACTTTTCGGTGATTTTTGAAAATTTTCATTTTTTCACCAAACTCTAAGGTCCGCAGTCAGGAAACCATGAAATCTCCAAAAAATGCTTTGCTTCATAACTCCTTTTTCAGAAGTCAGATTTTGGATTTTTCGTCTACCATATTCTATATTCACCTCGAAAGACAATAAAATGCATTTTTTGGAGATTTTTGAAAATTTTCATTTTTTCGCAAAACTCTAAGGTCCGCGGTCAGGAAACCATGACATCTCCAAAAAACGCTTTGCTTCATAACTCCTTTTTTAAAAGTCAGATTTTGGAGTTTCCGTTTGCTTCATTCTATATGCACCTCGAGAGACAATAAAACTCACTTTTCTGAGATTTTTGAAAATGTTCATTTTTTCGCCAAACACTAAGGTTCACGGTCAGGAAACCATGAAATCTCCAAAAAACTCTTTGCTTCATAACTCGTTTTTGAAAGGTCAGATTTTGTATTTTTCGACTACCTTATTCAATATTCACCTCGGAAAACAATAAAACGCACTTTTCAGAGGTTTTTGAAAATTTTCATTTTTTCCCTCAAAATACTGAGGTCCGCTGTCAGGAAACCTTTAACCCCTTCGTGACACAGGACGTACATGTACGTCCTGTGTGGCTGTCACTTAGTGACAGAGGACGTACATGTACGTCCCGGAAATCCGGCTCCCCGCGCGGCTGCACGCCGTTCGGGGACTCCGGATTGTTTAAAAAAAAAAAAAAAAAAGTTAGACGGGCGTTAAGTGACGGCCGCGTCTGCACGCGGCCGTCACTAAGGGGTTAAAGTCCAAAAAACGCTTTACTTCATAACTCCTGTTTTTAAAGACAGATTTAGGAGTTTTCAACTGCCTCACTCTATACTCACCCCAACAAACGATAAAACAAACTTTTTGGAGATTTTTGAAAATTTAAATTTTTTCTCAAAACACTAAGGTCTGAAGTCAAGAAACCTTTAAATCTCCAAAAAACGCTTTGCTTCATAACTCCGTTTTTTAAAGTCAGATTTAGGAGTTTTCAACTACCTCACTCTATACTCACCCCGACAAACGGTAAAGTGCACTTTTTGGAGATGTTTGAAAATTTTCATTTTTTCCTCAAAACACTAAGGTCCGCGGTCAGGAAACCTTTAAATCTCCATAAAACGCTTTGCTTCATACCTTCTTTTTTTAAAGTCAGACTTAGGAGTTTTCAACTGCCTCTCTCTATACTCACCCTGACAAACGGTAAATTGCACTTTTTGGAGATTTTTGAAAATTTTCACTTTTTCCTCAAAACACGGAGCGAGTTAGTCAGCCAGAGCCACAGGTCAGAACCGATGTGAGTAGTCAGACATGCCGGGGTCAACATGGAGCTAGTTAGTCAGCCATAGCCACAGGTCAGAACCGATGTGGGTAGTCATACACAGAGCGGATTCAGAGGTCAGTCATGTGTCACAACAAGACCGCAAGAGCTACCAGAAGAAACACCACGTAATGGCAATGACTCCTAGGCCCAGGGAAGTTTAAATAGGAGCTTTGCCAAGGCGGGAGCCAAATAAGCAAATTAGCACTAGCCCATAAATAAGCGCACATAACTGCGCCCTCTCTAGTGAACGTCAGCATTGCAGAAGTAGACGGCGATTCTGCAGGCCAATAGCACAGAAGAGGATGGAAGCACAGGAGCACTAAGTTTCCTAGGGATATAAAAGAAAAGTGGGTTTGGTTCATATCTTCTATTTCCTTGATTCTGTGAGCCACTCGTCATTGTGAATGGCAGCAGTGTCTGAATAACTGCCTGGGAGGCAGATGAAGGAGAGAAGGAACGAGGTCAGCCGTTCCTGTCCTGCAAAAAAGTCAGACTATTTTGATAGCTATAAAGACCTTCTAGTGGGATAGTTCTCGAAGCATGCTTGGATGAACTAAGAGGGACTGTAGTTTGACCTGGGAAGACGTAGCGAGTGGTGGGGATCCTTCGGCCTCTGAGAAGAGGTAAGATTGTGAAGAGGTAAGTAAGTAGTGGTGGATCCTTTGGCCTCTGCAAAGAGGTAAGGATGCGAAGTGGTAATGAATGGAGGTGGGTCCTTTGGCCGCTTTGAAGAGGTAAGGATGAAAAGAGGGAAGGAGTGGCGGTGGGACATTTGGCCTCCGCAAAGAGGTAAGGAGTGGTGGTGGGACCTTCAGCCTCTGCGAAGAGGTAAGGACTAGTGGCAGGACCTTCAGCCTCTGCAAAGAGGTAAGGAGTGGCAGCGGGTCCTGCGACCTCTGCAAAGATGTATGAAGTGGTGGTATATGCAGATCCCCTGGCATTGACGGGAGGGGGGGAATCCCACAGCTACTGTGAGAAGTAAGGAGTGACTGGGATTCTTCAGATACTGAGTAAGGAGGGATGGTGGAGTAGCCTGGTTGCCTGAATGTGAAGGGGAAGCGGTCGTGGTCTGGTTGTGTCCTTGGGGGAGAAATAGGAAGGTGGAAGGATGCAATGTCTTCATGTCCTCGGGGGAGGGGCAATTATGGCTGGAACTCGAGAAGAGGTAGGGGGTGGCTAAGATCTGTTGGGCCCTGACTGACGGGGTCCTGTGGCCTCTAATCCTCCAACCTCAGTATGAAGGTCCTTCGACCTCTGCGAATAGGTAAGGAGGGACGGGGGGCCTTCAGCCTCTACGAAGAGGTAAGGAGTGATAGGGGGACCTTAGACCTCTGCAAAGAGGAAAGGAGGGATGGGGGGCCTTAGCCCTCTGCAAAGAGGTAAAGAGGGATAGGGGGACATTAGGCCTCTGCAAAGAGGTAAGGAGGGATAGGGGGACATTAGGCCTCTGCAAAGAGGTAAGGAGGGATGGGGGAATAGGTGGACCTTAGGCCTCTGCAAAGAGGTATGGAGGGATGAGGGGACCTTTGACCTCTATGAAGAGGTAAGGAAGGACAGGGACCTTAGGCCTCGCTGATGATGAAAGGAGTGATGGGGGACCTAAAGCCTTGGTAAAGAGGTAAGGAGTGACGGGAGACCTTGTCCTCTGTGCAGAGGAAGGGGAAGGGGCAGGGGTCCTGTGGCCTCTTGAGATGAGGTAAGGAGACTTGGGGTCCTTCAGCGTGTGTGAAGAGGGAAGTTGACACAGGGTCCTTCAGCCTGTTCAAAGAGGGAAGGAGACATGGGGTACTTTGTCCTGTGTGAAGAGGGAAAGAGACACGGGGTACTTCAGCCTGTGTGAAGAGGGAAGCAGAGACAGGGTCCATCAGCCTGTGCGAAGCAGGAAGGAGACATGTAGTATCAAAAAACTAGAATAAAGAAGAAAACAAAAACAAAACACATTAGGACTATTAAGAGCACTCACCCTCCATTATAATAATTGTTTACCAAATCAAAATTGATATCAAATATATTTATTAGTTAGTATACATATAATAAATTGCCAATAAAATTATATAAGATTGGGTTCATAACATCCTACACACCTCTTTGAGTCCAATGTGGACTACACCCCAAAAGAAAGAACCCACTCAATAAATATCCACCCACCCTAACTAAAAACAAAAAACAATACTGGCACCAGTGTATAAAGCTAATGAAATAAAGTCATCACATAAATGGAGAAATGTGAATGAGATGATATGATGAATGGACAATCAATGATAGACAATGGAGATGATGAAGATGATAAATGATGAAATGTCAATACAGTGCTTTACAGCGTTCATAAAGTCTATGGTCTCTGTCAGTAATATATTAGCGATTGAGTCTGGCAGATAGCATATATGTAGTGGACATATCGTGTCCCGTTCTTCCTCTTAAATCATGTATTTCATACCCACATAGCCTTATAGCTTAACCGGGTACCTTCCGTTTTGTTCCGCAGAACACACCGCCACTCACAAATCGCTTTGCGTAATCATCCGGTTCATACTTCGAACATCCTTGTAACAGAGTCCCATATCATCATCCCCTTAAGCACTTTCTTCCACGTAGGCCATTGCTCATAGCATCAAATATTTCCTCAACACCAGGGTCAGTACTTAGTCTCCAGAGTCAACGCGTTTCGTCTGCATAACCGCGGACTTTCTCAAGACTATTCAACATACTGCTTCCGGGTTACTTCCTTATATTCCATAAAGACCCGGAAGTTTAAACTTTTAAAAGTGGGTTTCCATAGTAACTATACTGGCTGTGAAGGCATTCCAACTGTTTCAAATGGATTAAAGGAACAAACAGTCCTCCATTTCCACACTTATAATAGGGACCAAGATTATAACCACTCCATCTGGCATTAACCCTCCGTGCGCCGGGACTGAACAGACTGCACCTAAAAAGGCGCTATATTCCGTGCATCCCCGGCACACTTAAAGAGGGAGAATCAGCCAGATAACATCATCAAATCAATTACATGGTAAACATCAATTCCCTCCAACTATTTGCATCATGACAAAAAAGTATATACATGTGATTTCACACACATTAGATTCGGCATAAATCCTCTGTGTACCGGAACCGCACGGACCACATCTAATTGACACACTCCGTGTCCCCCCGGTACACTAATAGAGGAGAAGCCAAATAAGTACAGAGATCAAGCGAAAAGATCAATCATAAATACTTCTTATAGTCCTCCAGCTGTCCCCTCATAATTGAGTTCTTAAAGCATTTCCAAAGATTAAAATAGATACTCAAAGACTTCATCCTTAAAGTCAATCAACAAGTTACCTCGATTTCTTCGTATCTCACCTACTCAAAGAAATGCATTAAATTGTAGTTCCTCATTTAATCCCTGGGGGGACAGAGAGCCCAATGTATAAATCCATTTGGATTCACATCTCAATAACTTAATATCCAAATTTTCTCCCCTCTTATCATTTTTAATATGTACCATACCAATGGCTCTCAACCCACCAGGGTCACCTTTATGGAACTCCAAGAAGTGCCTAGCTACAGAGCTCTCCAATTTTGAATTCTCTATATCACATTTATGTTCCAATATTCTCCTTCTAAATTCTCTCTTAGTCTTTCCTACATATATCTTCTTACAGGGACATACTATGAGGGGACAGCTGGAGGACTATAAGAAGTATTTATGATTGATCTTTTCGCTTGATCTCTGTACTTATTTGGCTTCTCCTCTATTAGTGTACCGGGGGGACACGGAGTGTGTCAATTAGATGTGGTCAGTGCGGTTCCGGTACACAGAGGATTTATGCCGAATCTAATGTGTGTGAAATCACATGTATATACTTTTTTGTCATGATGCAAATAGTTGGAGGGAATTGATGTTTACCATGTAATTGATTTGATGATGTTATCTGGCTGATTCTCCCTCATTAAGTGTGCCGGGGATGCACGGAATATAGCGCCTTTTTAGGTGCAGTCTGTTCAGTCCCGGCGCACGGAGGGTTAATGCCAGATGGAGTGGTTATAATCTTGGTCCCTATTATAAGTGTGGAAATGGAGGACTGTTTGTTCCTTTAATCCATTTGAAACAGTTGGAATGCCTTCACAGCCAGTATAGTTACTATGGAAACCCACTTTTAAAAGTTTAAACTTCCGGGTCTTTATGGAATATAAGGAAGTAACCCGGAAGCAGTATGTTGAATAGTCTTGAGAAAGTCCGCGGTTATGCAGACGAAACGCGTTGACTCTGGAGACTAAGTACTGACCCTGGTGTTGAGGAAATGTTTGGTGCTATGAGCAATGGCCTACGTGGAAGAAAGTGCTTAAGGGGATGATGATATGGGACTCTGTTACAAGGATGTTCGAAGTATGAACCGGATGATTACGCAAAGCGATTTGTGAGTGGCGGTGTGTTCTGCGGAACAAAACGGAAGGTACCCGGTTAAGCTATAAGGCTATGTGGGTATGAAATACATGATTTAAGAGGAAGAACGGGACACGATATGTTCACTACATATATGCTATCTGCCAGACTCAATCGCTAATATATTACTGACAGAGACCATAGACTTTATGAACGCTGTAAAGCACTGTATTGACATTTCATCATTTATCATCTTCATCATCTCCATTGTCTATCATTGATTGTCCATTCATCATATCATCTCATTCACATTTCTCCATTTATGTGATGACTTTATTTCATTAGCTTTATACACTGGTGCCAGTATTGTTTTTTGTTTTTAGTTAGGGTGGGTGGATATTTATTGAGTGGGTTCTTTCTTTTGGGGTGTAGTCCACATTGGACTCAAAGAGGTGTGTAGGATGTTATGAACCCAATCTTATATAATTTTATTGGCAATTTATTATATGTATACTAACTAATAAATATATTTGATATCAATTTTGATTTGGTAAACAATTATTATAATGGAGGGTGAGTGCTCTTAATAGTCCTACTGTGTTTTGTTTTTGTTTTCTTCTTTATTCTAGTTTTTTGATAATACTTGATAGGACTAGAGCACCCTATGTAGGTTATACATGGTTGTCCCTCATATATGTTACTAGTGGAAGAGTGCCTGTTTCTATTTTCTCTTTTTTAAGGAGACATGTAGTCCTTCGGTCTGTGCAAAGAGGGAAGGAGGCACGTGTTCATTTGGCTTGTGCAAAGAGCGAAGGAGAGATGGGGTCCTTCAGCCTGTGCAATGCGGGAAGGAGAGACGGGTACTTCAGCCTGTCCAATGAGGGAAGGAGAGATGGGGGTCCTTCTGCCTGTGTCAGAAGGGAAGGAGAGATGGGGTCCTTCTGCCTGTGTCAAAAGGGAAAGAGAGATGAGGTCAGTTTGCCTGTGCGAAGAGGGAAGGAGAGACGGTTCCTTTTGGCCTGTGTGAAGAGTGAAGGAGACATGGGGTCCTTCAGCCTGTGCGAAGCGGGAAGAAGAGATGGGGTACTTTGGCCTGTGTGAAGAGGGAAGGAGAGATGGGGTCCTTCTGCCTGTGTCAAAAGGGAAGGAGAGACGAGGTCCTTCTGCCTATGCGAAGAGGGGAGGAGTGATGGGTCATTTTGGCCTAAGCATAGAGGGAAGGAGAGACGAGTCCTTGTGGCCTGTGTGAAGAGGGAAGGAGACACGGGGTCCTTCAGACTGTGCAAAGCGGGAAGGAGACACGGGGTCCTTCAGCCTGTGCAAAGCTGGAAGAAGAGGCAGGGTACTTCGGCCTGTGCGAAGAAGGCAGGAGAGATGGGGTCCATCAGCCTGAGAGAAAAAGGAAGGAAAGAAGGGATCCTTCTGCCTGTGCAACAAGGGAAGGAGAGATGGGGTCCTTCTGCCTGTGTGAAAAGGGGAGGAGAGACGAGGTCCTTCTGCCTATGCGAAGAGGGAAGGAGAGATGGGTCCTTTTGGCCTGTGCAAAGAGGTAAGGAGAAACATGGGTAAGTATTTATTAGAGGTGAGAAAGAATTGAGAGTCCTCAACCCCTTTGGAGGGGTGGGAATGGCCTGAATCTTGGTACAGGTGCTTGAAACTCAAGCTAATCATTACACCCTTTCTGTCCTGCTAGAGCCACCTCGTATTGCATGAGGACTTGTGTGCAAGTTAGCTGACCCATGACGGTCTGAGTCCGGTAGTTGCTAACCCAGGACAATGCAGAGCATGAAATGAGGACATACCACACACACGCGTGTCACTGACCATTCGATGTATATCTCCACTGTGATTAAAACTTCACTTCTCCTGGGGAGGGTGAGATAAAGGGTTGCTGAGCACTGTATACATGGGTGTGGAGCAGTTGTATGTACTCACTTCCAGAGCTGCTTAAAAGAGGCAAATATTTGACAGCATGGTGTGCGGAGTAGTTTATGGATGCAGAGCGCAGAATTGTATGCTGAAAACTGAGTACTAGTGTATGTGTATAAATGCATATGTCTAGTGTTCTGAGAGCAGAGCCTAATATTGTGAAATTAATGAAAGCACGGTGCTTGGTGGATCACAATGGTAAAACAGTTTGTACCTATGAGCTTAAAAGCTGGAGTGAGTGGTAGTACTGGTTGAAGCCAAAGGCTTGTCCAGTGACTCCAAAAAATGGACCTGTAGGTAATGGTAAGCATGAGTAAATGCTTACTCTGTAGTGACTAACCCTTTATGTATACTACATAACTATATATATATATATATATATATATATATATATATATATATATATACTAGCAATTTGGGACAGTGTTGCCCGTCATGTTATGCAGGGAATTTTTTTTTTTTTTTATAAATGTTATGATAGTGAAATATAGCGTAGGGCAGGGCTTAAAATTGGAAGTCCTTTGCTACTAGCCAGACCCGAAAAGTTACTCGCCACTGCAAGCCATCACATACCCACCAGGGCTGAATTTCTACTTGCCAGGGCTAAATTTTCACTCACCATTTGCTAGTGGCGAGTGAAAATTTTGAGCCCTGGCGTAGGGTGAATGTGTCAGAAAGTTACACACATGATACACAGACATGTGCAAACACATATACGGGGGGACACACAGTGATAGAGAAGCATGCAACACACATACATACACACACATGCACTGACAAACACAAAGTGGCACACAGATGCAAATCAGACCATACATACATACATACATACAATGTGAGCAGTGTAAGCAACATACCTCCCAACATTTCAAATGGCCAAAGAGGGATACTTGTGTTTTAGGTGGTGTTACTGGGGGTGTGGCTGGTGGTGTATTTTAGAGAATTTTTAACCCTTTGAGTGCCAGGGAGTAAGCAATGCATTGCATACCCCTCTGGCATTGAAATGGTTAAGTTACTCTTTCTGTAAGTGAATGATTTAGAAGAAGATGAAAGTAGTTTTTTACACAGACTAATTTAACAGATATATACAGAAGTTTATACCCCCATTACTGTGAGTTTTATTGATGTGGAGCAATCTGATACACTGGTATATACATCACACAGTGTGATCTCCTAAACAGAGGAGCAGAGGGATTTAGGTGTCAAACAGGGACTGTCCCTCCTATACTGTATAGTAGGCTGACCAGATCTCACCTTTAACCGGGGACACATAGGAAATAGACATTTTTCAGTACTTCGCTGAAATCAAAGCAGTCCTGCAGTATGCATTTTTCCTACGCGTCCCCGGTTAAAGGTGAGGTCTGGTCAGCCTACTGTATAGTGCCAGTCCTTATACACAGACACATGCAGACTGTATACTATACAGCAGAGGTTCTCAACCCATGCCCTCAGTGGCCACTAACAGGCCAGGACTTAGGAATTTCCCTGCTAGAACAAAAGTGTGTAAATCAAAGACTCAGTTGTATTGATTAACTCACCTGTGCTCTTAAAAGGAAATTCTAAAATCCTGGCCTGTTAATAGCCACTGGCAGCACAGGTTGAGAACCACTGCTATACAGTGCCAGACCATTGTAGAGAATTTTTAACCCTTTGAGTGCCAGGGGGTAAGCAATGCATTGCATCCCCTCTGGCATTGAAATTGTTAAGTTACTCTTTCTGTAAGTGAATGATTTAGAAGAAGATGAAAGTATTTTTTTACACAGATTAATTTAACAGATATATACAGAAGTTTATACCCACATTACTGTGGGTTTTATTGATGTGGAGCAATCTTATACACTGGTATATACACCACACAGTGTGATCTCCTAAATAGAAGAGCAGAGGGATTTGGGTCTCAAACAGGGACTGTCCCTCCTATACTGTATAGTGCCAGTCCTTATACACAGACTGTATACTATACAATGCCAGACCATATATAAATAGTTTGTCATACATGCTATACAGTGCTTCTACTTACTGACAGACAGACAAACAATCTGCTCTCTTTCTCTCTCTTTGTGCAATATAATAAATACAGTCACACCCATGTCTCTGCCACTTGCCAGCTCAGCTGAAGCCCTGCTCTGCACTGCCTGATCATGTCTCTGCCATTGTTTCACTTTCCCAGCTTCTCTGTCAGCTCCCCAGCATCCTGCCTGCTGATTGTTTAGAAATCAGCTCACTTGTAGTAACTGGCAGGGCTGTGCAGGCTCACAGACAGGGAATGAAGAAGCTGCATAATACAGATTGGACCATGGCCTTCCAGCTGTAGCTTGAACATAGTCCATCATCCTCAGCTGCTCAGCGTGCATGTGTGTGTCTCTGTATGAGTGTGTGTATTTGTCTGCCAGTGTGTGTGTGTGTGTGGGGGGGCATGTGTGTGTGTCTGTGGTGTAAGAGTGAGTGGCAGCCATTTTTTTTTCAGCCTTAGATAGTGGTGGGCGGGCTGGATAGTGGGGGCGGGCAAGAAATCACACCCCCATTGAGTCACCCAATGGGAGCAGCAATCCTCTTTACTGTCGCCCCTGGGTGTGTTTTGCCAGGCACAGAGTCTTCTTTATACATATATATATATATATATATATATATATATATATATATATATATCAGCATGTCAGAACACATAGCTTCAGCTAGATGTTCTCCCTATACAGCAATAGCCCCATTGACCCAGGCAGAAGAAAAAAATAGACCTCAGCACTGCCTGATCCTTGGGTCATCTGGCATCCTCCAGGGCAAGGGCAGTATTCTTCCCTAAGTGTGAGATGAGGGGGTCAACAGTGCAGGGAGAAGCCCACTGCACCAGTACCTCAGCTGTAAAGGGGTATAGTTTTCAGAAGCATTTATTAAAAAATGCCTATTATCTGGAGTTTTCCATTCTTCCAGAAGCATCAGATCAAGATTGTTAATGGAAGGAAAGACAGGAGAGTTTTTCTTGTGCCTCTGGAAAATGTCAAAGACAAGCAGACTCCCGTCAGAGGCCTCTAGAGACCTGAAGGGTCTCCAATACCGCTTTGATGAGCCCCTCAACACTGGGAACAGGGACAGCTTCATAGGGTTTTCCAAAGGAGAAGGAAGAGTCCATATCTTCATCATTCTCCGAGTCTAATTTCTCCTTAGAGGATACTCCAATAACCTGAGTAACCTGTTTAAAAGTGATCAGTACTTGATGGCACTGGTTGAGTGGTAGCGGCCACAGTACATGATGGGTATAGAATTTTCCCTTGGAAGCCAAGCATGGCATGAGGAATAGTATCACGGTGCCCATGATTTGTGCTATCCTGTGTCTATCACTTGCTGGAGGCTCCTCATTGGCTGTCTGCTGTCAGCCCGCCTCACATTGCCTTTTTAAACGCAGTCCGGGCACCCTCTGGTTGCCCTTTCGTGGTGTCTCTGACAGTATCTTTTCTGTCCTGCCTGCCATACTGATTGGGCCTAGTTCCTGAGTTTCAGAGTTCCAGAGTTCCAGAGTTCCAGTGTTCCAGTGTTCCAGTGCTTCAGAGTTCCTGAGTTCCTGAGTCTACCTGTTCCTGTGTACCTGCCTGCTTGTTGTTCCAGTCGGTTCCGGTTGTTCTCCGTGGCTGCTGATGTTCCGGTCACCTGTCAGTTCAGCGGTGCTCGTTCCGGTTGATTCTCTGCCTGGTCTCAGTGGTTCCCTGTCTGCAGTCGTTGAGGTGACATTGCTCTCATTTAGCTCCGGCGATATTCCTATTGTTGGTTCCAGCGTGCAGACGCTGGTTTACTCCATTCAACCTGGTGGCTCATACTACTGTTGGTCCCAGCGTGTGGACACTGGTTTACTCCATTAAACCTGGTGGCTCCTAATACTGTTGGTCCCAGCGTGCGGACGCTGGTTTACTCCATTATACCTGGTGACTTATATTACTGTTGGTTCCAGCATGCGGACGCTGGTTTACCCCATTTAACTTGGTGACTTACCTGTTGGTTCCAGCGTGCGGACGCTGGTTTACTCCATTTAACCTGGTGATTTATACTATTGTTGGTTCCAGCGTGCGGACGCTGGTTTACTCCATTAAACCTTGTGGCCTTTACACTGTTGGTTCCAGCGTGCGGACGCTGGTTTACTCCATTCAACCTTGTGGCTCATACTACTGTTGGTCCCAGCGTGCGGACGCTGGTTTACTCCATTAAACCTGGTGGCTCCTACTACTGTTGGTCCCAGCGTGTGGACGCTGGTTTACTCCATTGGCCTTGTGCCATTGCTCTTGCTGGTTTACTCCAGTATGCCTTGCGGTCACGTTTCTGTCAGTTGGTCCCAGCGTGCGAACGCTGGTTTGCTCCCTGACTATAGTCAGGTACTGTGAGGTCTGAGTTGCTGTCCAGTCCCTATGCAGTTGTCTTGTAGTTCTCTGTCATGAGACTTCTGCTTGACCGAGACCGCTTATCCTAGTTGCTACTTCTCCCATCCTACTGTCGTTGTCACCTGACAGTTGGTTCCTGGAAGGTCTCCTCTCTTGGGCTGCCCTGCCCGGTATTGGTAAGGCCGGTAGAACCTATTTACGTTGCCATCCTTTAGGTTGCCTTACCCGGTATTGGCAGGGCCGGTAGAGCCTACTCACAGTATTCCCTCAGGCTGCCTTGCCCGGTATTGGTAAGGCCGGTAGAACCGGTACCTTACCATCTCACGGTTGCCTTACCCGGTATTGGCAAGTTCGGTAGAGCCTGCTACTGCTATTTCATCTAGTCGCCTGGGTTGCCTTGCCCGGTATTATTGGCAAGGCTGGTAGAACCTATTCATATGGTCATTTGCTTATTTGTATTGTTTGTATGTGTATGATAGCCTTATGGGATTGCCTTAACTTTTCAATAAAGTTATGTTTTTACCTAAACCTTAAGTCTGAGAGTCTTAACTAACCGTGACAAATAGTGAGTGAGGGGAGTAACAGAAGCACCTGAATCCTTAGCCTTGGATTTCCACAAATGCCCCTTGAGGTCAGATATGTCCAGAAGTATGTCTAAAACTAGTTGAAGTTAATTAAAATATACTCAGTATATAACAAAGCCCCCAGAACAAAGGTGTAACTAGAAGTCACCTGGCCCTGGTGAAAAAATTGTCATGGGCCCCGCCAACCACATCGCTGCCCAGTGTCCACCTCTCCACACATTGCCCCTACCAAAATTCACCTCTCCACACATTGCCTCCAATGACCACCTCTCCACAAATTGCCCCCAATGTCCACCTCTCCACACATTGTCCCCAATGTCCCCATCTCCACACATGGCCCCCAGTGTCCACCTCTCCACACATTGCCCCCAATGTCCACCTCTCCACATTGCCCCCAGCGTCAATCTCCTATCACCATGGTGGTCCAGAAGCATGGCAGAAGAGGTCTGTGCCTCTTTCTGAACAGACCTCTATTAGAAGCTGGAGCTCCCATGTGGTCCTCTCTCCAGTAATGCAGAGTGCTGGGAGATGATGTCATCTTCCAGCGCTCTGCTTTACTAGAGTGTCGAAGAGGGAGCTCAGCTGCTAGAGGTCTGTGCTGAAGAAGGCACAGACATCAGCTAGTTGCGAGGGCTGGGCAGGCGGTCACAGGGGGTGTCCGGGTCCCTAGAGTGTCGGGCCCGGTCGCAGTTGCTACCCCTATTGTTACTCCACTGCCTCAGAAAGTATGCAAAGGGTTAAACTGCGGAGGAGGCAGGAGAGTCTGTCTCTGTACAGGATAATCAATGGAGAAGTAAGATGGTGACCAGGAAGTGTGCCAGCCAAATGGAAAAAAGACCCTGGAAAGTGGGGACTATGGGGAATGAGTTTTTCTCCCTTGCTTGTTGCTAGTAGTGCATGGATTTTAAGCTGAAGGTCTGTGAACACTCACAGAGCATGAGGGGCAAGAAAAAGGAACCCTCTCTGACCTTTCTAGCCCAAATGGTTAAAGAGTTATGTTTCTTCCATGCAAGTCAATGGGAGAAAAGATGGCAGGTTCTGGTTCTTAAAGGAGTCATGCCATTAAAACTGGACAAAAAAAAAACAATAAATAGTCACGAAATCCCCTGTGGTGACTGGGGGTGGGGAAGAGGTGATATAAAGAATAATAAAGTGGTGGAGAAATGGAACTAAGCCCCCAAAGCAACATAAACCTATATATTACACTACAATGTCCACATACATTGCAGAACAGCATAGAAAGGGTAAAACTACCACTCTGTACCTCAGATGAATGTTGAGAAAATAAGACCTATACAGGAGTGCATAATACAGAAAAAAACACATAAACTGTGGGAGAAAGCTCATGGGACACAATGGGCAAAGGCACTCAAAGGGTTACTCATCAGTCTTCTGTCTACAGGGTCCCCTCTTAAAACAGGTCTCTAGGAGACTCTGCCATGATGTACACAGTTGTCATAAAGTCCACCTCCACATGGAATAAAGTCCACAAAACACCTGTGAACCAGACACTCCAACCAGTGATGGCAGCCTGCCTAATGGGGGACTATACAGCCACATATCTAAACATTAAACAGTTTAAAAAGTTATTGTTATTATTGCTCACTTTTAAGAATAATCATTATCAGGGATTTTATTGATTGCCCATGACATCATAAACAACATTGGTGAAAACCCTACAGGTGTTCTTAAAACCACCCTACCAGACAGTGTGGTTTACTGGACAATTCCAGTAGTTTGGCCATACGCACAACAGACACAGATGCAAAAAAGGAAAGCAGTACTAAGAGTCAAGGACCAAAAAGAGAGACAGAGGCTCAAAAGAAGCCTTTGGAAATGCTCCCAAAACTAAGCCCAGTCCCATGGAAGAGTAGAATCCCTAAAGGCTGGGTAGGCATGATCCACCCCTCCCCCCCCCACAAAGGATGCACATCCAGTAATACTTCTGAAAAGACACAGACTATAAATCTGAAATTTAATAGATCTAGGACTAAGCCCCCACTGGAAGCTGTTCTGAAGAAGGGCTAAGAACACCATTAGAGGAAAAGTACACAGCAGAGACCTCATCTACACACAACTGGAAGTAGAAAGAACAGGACACCTTGGATGACACGCTGACTTGCAAGCTTTCATCCCAGTGTCAAACACAGAATCAGAGAAACCTTTCTCTGTTGTGATACTGGCATAAACTAAGCTGTCAAAATCACATCTCCACCTCTGGGAGACACAGAGGATCGTGACTAAAGGGGGCCAGAAGGAGGGTTGACAAAAAAGACCAAGCTACAGGTAGAGTGGGAAGCACTGCAAACCAGTCCCAGAAAGCTCAGAATGGGGTGAGCAGAATCACATGAGCCTGCACTATACTCCTTTTCCTCTATGCCATGATAATCAGAGGAAATAAAGCAGAAACATATGCCAGGAAACACTCCCATAGAAAGACCATCTCTTCCCCAAAAGTAATGAGACGGATGCCAGGATGCAGGACAAAACAGGAAAACCTTTCAAATCAACACCCTCAAAAAAAAAAAAAAAAAAAGATGAAAAGCACAAATGGAAGACCCCATAGACTGGCTATGGGGTTGAACACCATCTGACGAAGTTCCTAATTCCCAGGATGTAGTCACTGATGGCTAAGCAAGTCTGCAAGAATGGTGTCTACCCCTGGAATGCGAATGGGAGCTTCCCCCCAAACAAGAATCTACCATTGTTTTGAGCTTTCTTTTTGACTTCACTCTTGGTACTACCTTGGCACTTGAAACAGACCACCACTATTGCATTCCTGGACTGAATCTGCACTGGCAACTCCTGAACTGCAGTGTAGTAGAGAGATGAATAGCCTGATGCATGCTGATGTACAGAAGACTCCCACTCACTGGTCAAAAGCCCTGAGCCATCTGAAAGTGGTAAGTCAATTTGCTGGAGCTGTGGGTTGGAACTGCTGTACCAGACAATACCATAGATGAAGCATAAATCTCATCTCTCTGTCCCTCCTAATTGTCAGTCCCCATTCCACCCAAAACCTTGAGTGAGTGTGTTGGTATTGCCTACTTGAAGCTTGAGCATACAGATCCATTGGTAAGTAAAGATCAATTTCCCTTTCGCATTCCTGCACTCAGGTATTCTGTTAATTGTGGAATGGAACATGTATGGGCAGGGCACACTCTGTCCTGTAATAGGTAGCAGATGTTCAACCGCAGGAGGTGCAAGGTGGTACAAGACTCAAAAATGGTAAAAGAGTTGCTTGTGTGTCATAGGCAGGTGTGAAAAAATGTTGTAAAGTAAGATTGCTATGCCATCACTTCCAGGACTCCTTGTTCTTCTTTACAATGAAGATAGTTCTTAATTACTTTGGCTGTAAGTTTGGGTCATTGTCATGCTGCAGATTAAATTTGGGGCCAATCAAATGGCTCCCTGATGGCATTGCATGATGGATAAGTATCTGCCTGTACTTGTCAGCATTGTGGGGACCATTCATTCTGACCAAATCCCAAACTCCAAAAGCAGAAATGCAGTCTCAAACTTGCATGGAACCTCCACCATGCTTCGCTATTGCCGTCAGACACTCATTCGTGTACCACTCTCCAGCCCTACAGCGAACAAACTGCTTTCTGCTACAAACAAATATTTCAGATTTTGACTCCTCAGTCCAGAGCACCTGCTGCCATTTTTTCTGCACCCCAGTTCCCATGTTTTCATCATAGTTGAGTCGCTTGGCCTTGTTTCTGAGTCAGAGGTATGGCTTTTTGGCCACAAGTCTTCCATGAAGACCACTTCTGACCAGACTTCTCCGGACAGTAGATGGGTATACCAGGATCCCACTGTTTTCTGCAAATTTTGAGCTGATGGCATGGCTGGACATCTTCCGATTGTGAAGGGAAGTAAGCATGATGTGTATTTTGTCTGCTGAATTAAGTTCCTTGGCTCACCACTACGTCTACAGTCCTCAGCGTTGCCTGTTTCTTTGTGCTTCTTCAAAAGAGCTTGTACATCACATCTGGAAACCCCTGTCTGCCTTGACATTTCTGCCTGGGACAGACCTTGGTGATGCAGTATAACTGCATTGTGTCTTGTTGCTGTGCTCAGTCATAGTAACATAGTAACATAGTAATTTAGGTTGAAAAAAGACTTGCGTCCATCTAGTTCAACCCTTTTACCATCGTTGATCCAAAAGAAGGCAAAAAACCCCCCCCTCAATATAGCAATTTCAAATTCTGCATTGAATGGGGGGAAAAAGTTCCATCTTGATTCCAAATGGCAATCAGATTTCTCCCTGGTTCAACAAGCCCTAACTAAATATTAATCCCAATACTAATGTACATAGCCCTCTATGTTATGCTCTTTTAAATAAGTATCCAGGTCCCTTTTAAAGGCATCTAATGTACTCGATAGCACCACCCTCTCAGGCAGTGAATTCCATGCCTTTATTGTCCTTACAGTAAAGAAACCCTTCCGCTGTTGTTAATGAAATCTTTCCTCAAGTCTAAGCCGGTGGCCCCTTGTCTTGTGTACTGTTCTGTTAATGAGCCCTTTGTATGGGCCCTGAACATATTTATATAGTGTTATCATATCCCCTCTAAGATGCCGTTTCTCTAGTGTGTACAAATTTAACTTTTCTAGCCTTTCTTCATAACTAAAACTTTCCATTCCCCTTACTAGTTTTGTAGCCCTCCTCTGCACTCTTTCTAGTTCCATAATGTCCTTTTTCAGAAAGGGCACCCAGAATTGAACAGCATATTCTAGGAGGGGTCTTACCATGGACCTGTAAAGAGGCATAATTATATCCTCCTCCCTTGAGTCAATACCCCTTTTAATACATGCCAATATCTTATTGGCCTTTGCAGGTGCCAGCTGGCACTGCATGCTACTGCTAAGTCTATTGTCTACCATTACTCCCTGTAACGGTTTTTAAGACACTCAGACCAGATGGTTAGAATAAAACACAGTTTTATTAAAAAAATAAAGAGGAAAGATTGCCCTCTACAGGCAACACAATATAATAGCGATATAATGACAGTTATGCCTTCACAGGCCCAGTATACAGAAGCATAAGTATCACATATACTGTCACAGGACAGGCACACAGTAGTGAGGATACTCAATGGTTAAATACAATAATCAGTAAGTCTCTGTTGTGGTGTTTGGCACGCCCAAGGTGGTGATCAGGCAGCAGTTGGTGTTAGATGATGCAACACCTAAAGTTCTTAAGGCTAGAAAGCTGCTAGGCAGTACCGGAATGGTGGTAGAATCTGCAGAGAAGTTGCAGTGAATAGCCCCCACGGGCGTAGTAACGGAGACAACTTAAACTGCAAGTGCTTGAGTCAATAGCCCCCACGGGCATAACAACGGAGATAGCTACACTGCAAGAGCTTGTCAATAGCCCCCACGGGCGTAATAACTGAGACCAACAGCACAGGATTAGCTTGAGCCAATAGCCCCCACGGGCGTATACCGGAGACAACCTGCAAGAGCTTGAGCCAGTAGCCCCCACGGGCGTAACAACGAAGACCACCCTGCGCTGCAAGTGTTTGAGCAAATAGCCCCCACGGATGTAAGAACGGAGACCACCTTATACTGCAAGTGCTTGAGCCAATAGCCCCCACGGGCATATACCGGAGAGAACACAGCTAGAGCAAGAGCCAATAGCTCCTCCCGAGGGTGCGGTAATGGAAACCGACTACTCTGCTAGTGACAAGATGAGCCGCCGTCTATACCAGGATTACAACGTGGCCGGCTCAGCA
This sequence comes from Rhinophrynus dorsalis, assembly GCA_037306005.1. Taxonomy (NCBI): domain Eukaryota; kingdom Metazoa; phylum Chordata; class Amphibia; order Anura; family Rhinophrynidae; genus Rhinophrynus; species Rhinophrynus dorsalis. The sequence continues at coordinate 346,385,343 of CM074722.1, read as the reverse complement.
GATGTAGCGAATCAACAGCATAGGCTCTACAAGTGTAAATGAGGGCTCAGATAAGGAGACAACAGCACTGCAAGGGTTAATAACAACTCAAGGATCGGATGCTCAGCAATAGTGGGTATTGCTCTGCAAGTGCCAAGGAAGGCTCAGCAACGGAAGCACAGATCTGCAAATGTAAACGGAGACTCAGCACTGGAGACACGGCTTTGCAAGAGTTAAAGAGGCAACAGGATCAGCCCGGTAACGAGCTCAGCGGAAGTCAGAATGTCGCCACGGCGACACTAGCAGCATGAAGCAGGAACAAAGCAAATCTCTGTAACAAGCCAGTTCAGGTCACGGAGCAGGAAGTCAGCCAGACCGGGTTGGGTCACGGAGGTGGTTCTCAGACAAGCCAAATCAGTCATGAGCAGGAACGTCAGCCAAGCCGGGTCAGATCACAGAGGAGGTTCTCAGACAAGCCAGATGAATCACGAGCAGGAACGTCAGCCAAGCCGGGTCAGATCACGGAGCAGGAACTCAGGAGCATAGTCAAAAACAGGCCAAATCGGTACACAGGAATCAGGAACACAAAGCAACAGCAACACTGGCTCTGGAACACCACATAAGGGCACCTGACAGGTGTCAATGGCCAGGCATAAAAAGGTCAACAGGGGCGGGCCAAACAGACTCAACCAATCAGAGCGCACCACAAGCGAGAGTGACAGAGAGAGATCATGGGCACCGTGATACTCCCAAATCCTTTTCATTTGTAGATTTCCCCAGAGAAACAGCATTTAAACTTTATGTTGCATTTTTATTATTATACCCAAAATGCATAACTTTACACTTGTCTATACTGAATTTCATTTGCCATTTGCCTGCCCAGTTACTCAATTTGTCCAAATCCTCTTGTAATGAAGACACATCCAGTTCAGACTTTATTACCTTACTTAATTTTGTGTCATCTGCAAACACTGATACATGGCTCCCTATGCTCTCTGGGAGGTCATTAATAAACAAATTAAAAAGAAGAGGATCCAGGACAGATCTCTGAGGTACTCCACTTATCACGTTTATCCAACTGGAGAACTTGCCATTTACTACCACTCTTTACATTCTATCTTTCAGCCAATTTCCAATCCACACACAAACATTTTCCCCTAGGCCTATTTCATTCAATTTGTACAGTAACCTCTTGTGTGGAACTGTATCAAATGCCTTGGCAAAGTCTAAATAGATCACATCAACCACATCTATATTATTACTCACTTTTTCATAAAATGCGATCAAGTTAGTTTGACAAGACCTGTCTTTCACAAAGCCATGTTGGCTATTGCTAATAATATTCCTGTTCCAGCAGAATTCTTGAATATATTCCCTTAGCAACCTTTCAAACAGCTTCCCTACCACAGATGTCAAGCTTACAGGTCTGTAATTTCCTGGCTGTGACTTTGATCCCTTTTTAAATATGGGTACCACATCTGCTTTACTCCAATCCATGGGCACCATACCTGAAATAAAAGAATCCCTGAAAATCAAATATAATGGTCTAGCCAGGGTCTGGCTTAGCTCTTTAAGTACCTGTGGGTGTATACCATCTCGCCCTGGAGCTTTGTCTACCTTAACACCATTCAATTGTTTTAACACTTTTTCTTGTGTTAGCCAGTCCCATGCTTGCTGTGACTGTTCTGTAAAAGTAGTTTGCAGATTCTTGTCCATTGGGTCTTCCTTGGTAAAAACAGAAGAAAAGAAATTATTTAAAATATCTGCCTTCTCTCTGTCCCCCTTGACCATGTCACCTGTTTCAGATAACAAGGACCCAACAGTATCAGACTTTAATTTTTTGCCATTAATGTATTTAAAGAATTTTTTTTGGATTGGTCTTGCTCTCCTTAGCAATATTTTTTTCATTCTCCGGTCTAGCTAATTTAATAGCCTTTTTACAGGTTTTGTTGACATTTTTATATTCTGCAAATGCCTCTGCTGATCCCTCAGCTTTGTAATGTTTAAATGCTGCTTTCTTGTTATTTATTTCATGAATTACTTTACTGGTTAGCCACATTGGTTTTAATTTGCTTCTTTTGTATTTGTTTCCAGCAGGGATAAATTTATATGTGTATTTTTGCAATGTTATTTTGAAGGCATTCCACTTACCTTCTGTGTTTTTTCCTGAAAATATTTTATATCAGTCAACGAGACCAAGGGATGAATTAAACCTGCTAAAGTTGGCCTTTTTAAATTTCAGTGTTTTGGTGGAACCCATACCAAATTGCTTTTTTTAATTAATCTCAAACGATATCATGTTATGGTCACTATTCCCCAAGTGCTCCCTAACTTGGATGTTAGAGATAAGTTCTTCATTGTCAGTTATTACCAGATCCAGACATGCATTCCCTCTGGTTGAGGTCTGCACTAGTTGAGACAAAAAATTGTCATTCAACAAGTTCAGAAACTTGCTGCTTTTAGCAGAATTAGCTGTTCCATTTTTCCATTCTATTTCTGGATAATTAAAATCCCCCATAATTATAGTTCTCCCTATTTGAGAAGCCTTTTCTATTTGCGTTAATAGCTTTGATTCTTCAAGGTCACCAATGTTTGGTGGTTTATAACCGATACCCACTAATATTTTATGGGCAGTATTACCCTCAGTAACTATTTCAACCCACAGGGATTCCACATGTTCACTACTGCCATCAAATATATCTTCCCGCAAAGGGAGGCAATAATGCTGGTTTGACATACAGACAGACCCCACCACCTCTTTTGTTTGACCTTTCCATGGTGTATGACTTTTGACATTAAACTGTATTCAGCAACCTCACTTTGTTAGCTTAGTTTGGCTCTTCCTCGTGCAGTTTTTTCCTCCTCCTACACAGCTGTTTCTGTTTCAGTTAATGATTGTATTTCAACCCACATATTAACTTGATGATCATTAGCACCTGTTTGGTATAATTTTTAATCATACATCTGACTATATGACTACAAAATCCCTGACTTTGCGCAAGTGTACATAGAAGAAATGATTTGATTTAGATTTTTGTTCAGTTCACTCATTATCATTTTGTTAATTAATACATATAAACTATTAACATGTCTATTTTAGAAAGCATTCTTACTGTACGGAATTTTTTAACACCTGCCTAAAACTTTTTCACAGTACTTTTTTTGTAAATGGTAATCATATCACCCCTTAAACATCCCTTTTCTAATGTAAACAAACTCAGTGTGGCTAGTCTCTATTTATAACTCAGATCATCCAATCCCTTTAACAGTTTTGTTACACTTCTGTTTTCCAGTTCAATAATGCCTTTTAAGAACGGTGCCCAAAACTGTACTACTTATTTTAGATGAGGCCTTACCAAGGATTTATATAGAGGTAGAATTATATTTGCATCCCATGCATCTATACCTCTTTTTTTAAACAGGACAGTACCCTATTTGCTTTTGCAGCTGCTGAATGACACTGCACACTGCTGTGAAGTCTACAGTCTATCAGTGCTCCTAAATCTTTCTCTAATGAGGATTCCCCAAAAAGTTTCCCATTAATGTATTTGTAGCATGTTTGTTTCTGCAGCCCAAATCCGCAACCTTACATTTATCTACATTAAACTCCATATGCTACTTTTCTGCCTATTCACTAAATTCAGCTAAATTTTTCTGCAGAGAAAAAAAACACCCTGCTCTGTATGTATTTTCTTACATAGCTAAGAGTTATCTGCAAAGATTGAGACATCACTTTCAATTCCAAATAATAATAATAAATAAATCGGCATGGGGCCCAGAACTGAACCCTGTAGAAACCCAATTATAACGTTAGACCAACTTGAAAAGGTTACAACTCTCTGCTGCCTATCATTTAGCCAGTTCTCTATCCACGTACATATATCACCTCCCAAACCAAAGCAGTAACATGTTGTAAGGCATAGTATCAAGGCCTTTGCAAAATCCAAGTAAACTACATCAAAAGCAATTAATGTGTCCAAATTACAACTTATCCTTTCATAAAATGCAAGTAAATTTGTTTTGCATGATCTATTTTAATCTAACCATCAGCTTTCCTCCAATCACAGTTCACTTTGCCTGATGAATGAGAATCAATAAATATTAACCATAATGGTCATTCTATTACTGCATTAGGTTCTTTGAGCATCAGGTCCAGATGCTTTATTCACCATAACGTTTTCCAGCTTATTCTGGACTTTGTCTTCAGTAAGCCATGTACATGATGGAGGAAATTATGTGATTTTGTCTGTTTGCCCATTGCCTACCACTGTTACTACCTTTGCAAATACAAAATAAAAGATTATGTTTAAGGTGTAAGCCATAGCCTTTTCCTCACTAATCAATTCACCTGTCTCTGCCTTAAGAGGAAAAATATCAACCTTAGTTTTTTTTTATATATATATACTTGTTGAATCGGTTAAGATTTTTCTTGCTCTCTTTTACAATACTTACTCATTTTCAATTTTAGTTACACTAATTGCTATTTGCAGATTTTATTACATTCTTTACTTTTTTTTTTAATGATCCATCTGGCCCTTATTTAAGGGCTAATTAGTAATGTATAGAGGACAATTGAAATTGTATTGCAGGTCTAAGTTTATATAGATCAAAATCTTGAAAGAAAATGAGAAGAAATTAAAAGGAAGGTGATATTATATCACACTATGTGGAATGGGCCAGTTCAGTACTGTATATTGACATACCTAATTAGGTCTCTTCCATAACAATTTTAAAACACCTCTCTTTATTAATGCCTAAAAATTATAGAATTAAAAAACCTAACCGATTGTTGTCATAGTTGGGGCAACAATTGTAAAATTACCTCTCATTCACCGAGGAGCGGGGATGGTGTGTTTTGTTAAGCTGTAACTAACTTAGTATATCTTATATTAAAATAGAATTTAAAGGAAGATCGATATAAGAAATTCTCATTGAATCTACTTGATGTTCAAATCGTTTGAATATGGTTTGTCAATTATTCATAAATTAATACAGTATTTCACTCCATTGACCTGTATGACTGCAGCTTAGCTCATTAATATTTAAACCTCCAAGTCAAATATCTTCAGTTAGCTTCGGAAATTGTTTAAAGGGATAGTAATACTTTGTTTTATCTTTATTTTATTTTGTAGGCATTAAAAAAACACGAAGAACGATATAAGTCTTATCTCTCAAACCTTTATGTTTTGAGAGATATTCACAAGCAAAGTTTCCCCTCCCGCCCCTTTTACCTAGTGTAAGCCATCTCTTCTCAGATGTGGAATCTGGTTATAAGACCAGACAGATAACAGAAGGGGACAATCTTATTCCTATGAGAACAATGAAAGCCCTGACCCCCTTGACAAGTTTTTCAGCTTTTTCCCTTATCTTAATTGAAGATTGTCCCTCTCTGCAGTCTACCTGGGCACCTCCCTTCTGATCTGGCTGAGCAGTGTTACATCAGTAAAAGTGGCGGGAGGGGGATACTTTGTAATTGAATAACTCTTGAACTACAACTCTGACAGAATTGAAATAACACTCTCCAAGGCCCAAATACTATGATGATTAATTAGAGCTGCTTTTATTATGGAACATTACTATCACTTTAACAATGGATCCAATACTTTACTGGATGATAAACTATTTAGAATAGTGTCTTTACTTGACTAGATATCTTTAGTTGATAAGCTTTTCCAAGTTCAATCGGAGCTGTGATCCTTGTAATAAAGAGCTAGCTTCCCCTTCTAATGTTCAAATTGATTGAGTGCAATCAATTACATAAATGCGAAGTAACCTTTCCATATCATAGCATGTGATCCATAGAATCATAGCAGTATTTGGCTAAGATATGGCATAGTGCATTCACTCGGCCAGTCTATTCGGATTAATTGGGCACAATCACCCACATTGGTCGCGATCCTGTAACCTATACTAAAGTTCCCATACCCTAGTACCTTATCTGTAGATTCATAGTAGCATCTAAATAAAGTATAGGAAGGTACATTCACTTACCACTCTATTCGGATTGATTGGGCAGAATCACCCACATTAAGGTGGAGAAGTGTTCCCATTTATTAGTAGCAATGTTATATTTTATGCTCACATTGACAACATCGACCCTAAGGACAAAAACACTCTGCATTTCGCCGGGCAAGCCGGCTTCGTCAGGGGAACTAGCCAAGATCTGTTTATACTAATTTGTATTGACCATTTGAATTCAAATTGGCCAAACCTCAACTACTTATTAGTCACTCAGAAATTGTTGCGTTACAGAAGCAGAGCAGATACAATTTAATCATAAGCCTTATATGATTGAATTGTATATTAAATTTAACAATGGTTGCAAGTGATCTTATTACTTGATATGTAAATATCAGTTGGGATTTTATTTAAATCCAGATTTAACTTTTTAATTATATTGATATCTATTATCTTCTATATCTACTGATTACTGAATAACAACTTGATATCTAATCATACACATAACTTAGCCGGCTTGCCCGGTGAAATGCTTAGGGGTTTTGTCCTTAGGGTCAATGGTGTCAATGTCACCAAAATATATAACATTGTTACTAATATATGGAAATGCTACTCTGCATTGATGTGGGTGATTCTGCCCAGTGAATCCGAATAGAGTGACTAAGTGAATGCACTTTTCTAGATTTCATTTAACGTCTAAATACTAGGGATGGCCAAAAAGTCCCATTTTGTTTCACAGAAAACATGTGATTTTCTGCTTTTCTAGATTAAATTTTGGCTATAGAGAAACCCATAGATTTTCCACTGTTTCCCTAAGGCCACAGAAAATTTCAAAAGAACAATTCCAATTCTCACTTATGTTTTCCAATTGGGTGAAATGTCCAGCTCACAAACTATTTTAATCCATAATTTCTCGCAATGGAGAGTGGAAAGAAATATATATAGAGAGAAATACATTTAAAACAAATCTTAAAATAAAATAAATCACAATGCCCACCACTGGTAAAAAAAAAAAGAAAAAAAAAAAGAAAAGAAAAGAGAAGCTGGATGAACCCTGAGGCTAGTGATGCAGAAGAGGAGGAAGTCATCAGAACCACCAGTACTAAAGGGATGAGGAGCCCACTTTCCTGAGACCCAATTATGTCCACTCCTCAAAATCATTCCTTGAGATCTAAGGGACAAAACTGAAGAAGGCGAACTAGTAATCAGTGTGAGCAGCACACGTCAGTAGTCTGTGCCTGCTGCTAGTGTGCCTTCTTCTTCTGAGGAGGAGATTTCAAGTGTGACAGGGGGACCCTCAGTCAGGCATCCCAAATCAGTCCCACTCCCATAGAGCAGCAAGAGACTAGTAGTGGAGTTGATGAGGGTGAGGATGGATTTGCTGGATGGACCCTGCTGCTGTTACTGACAGTGTTAGAAGAGGAAGTCAGTATGGCCAGAAGTCAATGTAGCCCACATACCCCTGACCCTATGATTCCAATTCCCCCACCATTGCTGCTGCCTCAGCAACACTAGGATTAGTGGCAAGTAGAATAATTACCATACCACTGCCTGTCTTGTGTTAGTGCTGATGAATGATACCAGTTCTATGAAGCAGCCTAATCTACCTGCTGCTTTAATAACTCAGCAGCAGCAATTACAGCAGTAGCAAATGCCAGAATGTTGCAGGTAGCATTGGCCAACAACACCATCATGCACTGCTAACACCAAAAGTGTCACTAGGGTGGGCTAAGGGGGTTGAAGCCCCAAGATTGTCTGTGGGCAGCCCCAAATGTCAGACCACCACCTACCACTTCCTCATGCATAGAGATGATCTTGTAGAGCAGTGTGGCTTTCCAGCTTTCAAACTTTTTTTATTCATTAAGCAGAACTCCTTGAGGGACATCAGGACCTCTCTTGATATTCCCCCAGGATTGATCTCCTAGCTCATAGGGTTGGGACATTAATACAGGAGACTGCATGAGAGAGAGTAGAGATCTCCCCTGCTTCCACTCCTATCCTAACCTTTAGACAGTAGTGGGCAGGATCAGGGAAACTAGCCCTATCATGGGAGACTTTCCCCAATCCCTCCCACTACCCGAAAGTTCAGGTAAAAGTGGAAGCAGATTGCTCTCTACTCTCTCCTGCAGTCTCCTGAGATCAATAACTGGGAGGACAGCACATGTGGCCCTGTGTCCCCCCAATGGGGTCTGCTTAATGAAAAAACTTGTAAAAGTTTGAAAGCTGGAGAGCCATGCTGCTCTCCAAGGACATCTCTATTGATCCCCCAGCCAACAGACTAAGAGGTCAATAACAGGGGTACATCAGGAGGGGTCCTGATTCATCCCAGTGAGTTCTGAGAGATAAAAATTAAATAGGAAAAAGAGGTGTGACTGAGGAGTGTCAAACACATTGCTTTCCAATATGTTGGTCACCCCTCTGGAACACATACCCAGCCTCCTGATCCACTGGCATACCACCCAAGTGTTCCTCTGTAGGACCAACAGTCTCTCTTTGAGATCCAATAAATAACTTTAAACTTCTCAGTAATGCCCTGCATGTCAGCTATGTCCCCTGAAACGGCAACTAAAACAAAATTGTCCCTCTTTGGCCATTTGAAGTGTTGAGAGGCATCCACTGGCAGGCATAGCCTCATGCCCCCCAGTTCCACCACCACATACACCATCTAATCCCCAACCTGGTTCCACTGCTCACTGGTGCTCAGAGACCCCTGAATATATATTGCACTTTTGGTTACATATCCCCACATACACTACCAGACCCCCAAGCCTGGTTCCACTACCCAGTGGAAGTCACAGATCGCCACATTCAATGTCTGACCCCCCAATCCCAACCTGTTTCTACAGCCCACTATTAGTCACAAATCCCTGCATACACTCTCTGATTCCCCCTTTCTTGTTCAACTGGTAGTTGTGGAATCATTCCTTTACTGCATATTCCCCAGCCTTGTTCCACTTGTAGCCATGCACCTGGCACCCACTGAGGTGTGTCAAGCCATTCCAATGGGGTACCATTTTTTCAAGCTGGCTTTTGGTAGTTAATATGCAAAGAAATTCCATGGTGTTGAAAGATTTTAGTATCTTTGCTGTGACTGAAGTGTAAAAAGTATGTTTTTTCCTATAGCACCATTTTCTGGAAATAGATGTGAACATTATCTAGAGTTAAAAAAGGCAAGTGACACCCCATTAGATTTACCTTCTAAAATGATATGCCTTTCTGAATTTTCTTCATTTCTATAATGGTTATGATCACAATAGTGCAGGTAGGGCATTTCAAAAAGTTATCATCTTTGAGTCCAAATTAAGCTCGTATTATTATCAGATTATTGACAAACATTACACAGGAGTCATAGCAGTGGTCCCTACACTGGTAGATGATAGCAACCCTTCAAATCACTCCTCCTCATCCTCTCTGCTGTTGTTAATAGTACCTATGCTGTGGCTTTCCCTATCATGTGTGGTTTTGTCCACTTCTGATAACTGATACTCAGATGGAATTAGATGTTGATTCATTATTAGAAATGTTAGTCTCCCAACACTGCTGCTTGATAACCTTGTCCTGCAGTCATTTACAATGCAACCAACTTCATCAAAAATCCTTTCAGATTCCACTCTTTCTGATTGGCAAATAAGGGTTTCCACTGCAGTACGTGTCAGTGCTGGCCACACACATTGTTTTGTATGCTAGTTGTTCATGTGGTCATTGTTTCTGTCAAGAGTTTAGCTATCCTGCAAGCATGCAGTGGGAACACTCTTAGGAGTTACACAGTGTTCCTGTGTGTCAGTTACCAACCCATTCTCTAGCAGCAAGTCCCATAGAGATGTGCCACCACCATCACCACCACAAAAGTTTGGTTGCTGTCCCTGAGACCCATGAACTGCTTTATTTGATGACAAAAGTGTTCAGAAATATGTTGGGAATTGAATTTTCTTGTTGATGGTGTTGTTGTTCCTGCTGTTTATGGTCTAAACCCTTTGTTGACTTCCATTACACTATGCTTTCTAGTAGTTTTTGGCCCTAACTTTCTCTCTCTCATCCTCTGGAATGCAACCCGACACTCAATCTATAAGCATATCTTTATATTATATGACAGAATCCAATACCTCAGAGATAATGCTGCTGATCATGACTCAAACTGATAGGCTTTGGCAGAAATTCTGAAATTTTGTGTTTAAAGCAGAGGTCCAGGAAAGTGGCAAGAATGGATTCCTCATAGCTTTTTAATGGATATTATGTGAGAATCTTGCTCAAATCATGCTAACATGTCCTTAATCAGCTGGTGCATATTTGCCCCTCAGTTTTCTCTGCAATACATATACCTGTCAGTTTTGCAATGTATTCTCACAATTGGGCACAGAATTGTCAGGCGATATTCAGCATCCCTCTGAGGGTTTCTGATTCTGCCAAGAATCTGGTCACAACTAAATTTAGCATATGTGCAAAGCTGGGTACATGCACCATATCACCTGTTCTCAATGTAGCTATTATGTTGGGGCCATTACTAACAGACACAAAACCAGCTTTTAAGGAGCAGGGAACAAGAAATGCTTCTATCACCTGCTATAGTTTATTTAATACATCTATGGCTTTGAGCGACTGTCTCCCAGAGCTCTGCATGCAAAAGATGGTGTGCCAATGGTATGGGCTATCCTGCTGCTTTTATTATACTGCCAGAACCAGAGGTAAGATTTCTGGTTGTCACTTGATGCTGCAAGCTAGTTTTGTCCACAGGTGGTGAGTGGGAAACAGTGAGTAGTGACAGTCATATAGTCTGTACTCTTCCCACTTGTCCACATATCTGTTGTAAGGTGGATTTTCTACCACACTAACCAGCTGCTTGTACAATTCTGGCACAGCCTTCCTTGAAAAATAATTGCAGCTTGAGATATGCCAGTGAGGAGCTACCTGAAATCAGTTCTTTAAAACCTCAGTTTTCAACAAAGGAATATGGCAGCATGCCAACTGCCAACATCTTGAAATTCCATCAGCTTACTTTGGGATTATTTTTGTGACATTTTTATTTCTTCCCCAAACTCAGTAAGTATGGGTTGGCAGTACATGGCAGAAGAACCCTGCAACTTTATTGCTTTAATAATTTTTCTAGAGTGGTGGTGGTAGCATGTGTGGGCAGTCAATGTCATCTCCTACAGCAAACTCTCAGTGCCATAAGTGTTTTTTTCGAATTAACAAACTCTTGGAACACTCTGACACATCAACTTCATTACTTCTATTATGTGCCTCAGAGCACCTGGAACTTTTAGGAGAGCTTATGCTGCTGCTAGTTCTGACACCTCTGACCTGTTGATGGTGTGCCTCCCAGTCAGATTTGTGGTTGTGCTTCAAGTGGGATCTCAGTGAGGAGGTGACTAAGTGTGAGCCTGCTTTCCCCCTGCTCACATGCTTTTTTTACTCAGAAGATAGCTTTTGGATCCTGAGTGAAGTTTCTCCATACTGTCAGCTTTATAGACTGAGGGGTCCCTGAGGTGGCTACTGCTACTGGGGCTAGATGTTGCAGCAGTTGTGCTGCTATTGGTTGTCAAAGGTGCTGCATTTCCAACAGCAGCAGAGGAAGTCATCATAGCTAGGGTTGTGGATGGGATAACTTGTTGTGTTCCTGCTGGTTACTTAACAATAGTGTGTGTGCCTGAGTCTAGCTTGGACTTGGAAGCTGTGATGGTGCTGATGATGACTAACAGGATGACTGTGTATTTTTGGCATATTTGCTTGTCTAGGCTCAAACTTTCCAATTGTTTTCTCAGACAGTTTATAGACAGGCACAGTAATCACTTTCAGTGGTGGAAGATTGAGTCTTTGCCTTTCAGCAAACATTTTAGTCATGTCAACATCTTTCTCACTCTCAACTTCATCTGCATGTGAAGAAGAGGGATATATTCTAGATCTACATCATCAGTAACTGGGCCATTATCAGCATCAGTCACCACTTCTTCCCCATTACTTTTATATTTCTCTATGCATTTAGAGGCCCATAGAGGGATTTTCACAACATTTACTACTACTACTTTCAGGACAGGTGTTTTTGTGCTTGTTTGTCTCACTGTCAGATACAGCAGTTGGTTGACCTCTTACACACCTTCTTCCACTATGTCATCAAAACTAGAATGTGACTTGCTTCCATCTTCAGTGTGTCATTCTCAGTATTGGTGCTGGTGGTAATGGAACTTGTTTTGGGACTTTGACAAACTGCCTCCTCAAGAGGAGAGGGATTGCCATCATTTAATGCGCATGCTGCAACAGCTATGGCTGCAGTCAGGTTTTGGACTACTACTTTACTCATACATCTCTGTACTGCTCCTACTCTTCCCACCCTCCCTCTGCCCCTTATGCATTTGCTGGACATTATTCAACTATGTGTATTTTTACAGTGGTGTACACAATAGTACTGATTGTGTGTGATGTCTTTCCCTTTACAAATGTTACGGTTTTCTGACACTCAGACTAGGTTTAAGTAAAAACACAGTTTTATTGAAATGAAAACCAGGTATAGCGCCCCTGGGGGCCCGGAATGGCATACACAGACAGACAATGGACAGGAGTAGTAATAATATGCAAACATGCACAGAAGAACTGTATGGACAAGGGTTAATGCGTAAACCACTGATCAGTCACAATATTGGTTAGCAGCCAACGCCCAGCTGAACCTATAAGTCTCTGAGGGTGCTCTCGACTAAATAGTAGGCTTGTACAAATCACTCTCATATAGCTGTATAATGGGACGCCCAAGGAGACTGCACAGATATAACCAGAGCTGAGAGATTCCTCCAAGAGGAGTGTGATGGATAACACCACTGCTGAGCCACAGACTGGAACCAGACAGCCCTTAGTACTGCAAATGGAAATACCCTTGTGTGTCAAAGGAAATAAGAGCCGGTCACCCACTGGGTGCCAATCGAAGTCGACACTGCCCAAGCTACAACGAGCCACGCACAGGTAGTGCGGTAGGTGACAACACACGGTGAGCAATGACCAGAGCCCAGACACCCTTCCGGTGCCGTTATGGAACAACACACTGCGAGAGCACACAGGAGGCCACAAGCACCGGGAGGTGCAACCACGGTACCACCACGTACCAGAACGGATACTGCTCTGCTTGCGTATATGGATAGGCTAGGTCACAACGGTACGGCTCTGTACGTGTTAATGGGCTTGGATAGTATGTATCAGCTTGGCAAGTAATCTGAGGCTCAACAACGGAGGCTACACACACAGTAAGGTATAGGGCAGGTTCAGACACTGAGAAGCAGCTCAGCAAGGCTACAACAGCTCGGTAAACGAAGGCCACAGCACAGCTAAACTGAGAGAGATTGAACAGAGCACTACTAGATACTCAGGATACTCAGGAAACCAATGATGAGCAGGAAGCTTCAATCGGAACCGGGAAATCACGGATCAGGAACGTCAGGCGAGCCGGGTCAATCACGGAGCAGGAACGTCAGACACGCCGGGTCGGTAAACAGAGCAGGAACGCCAGCCAGAGCAGGGTCCAATCACGGAGCAGGAACGGAGAACAGTCAGACGAGCCGAGTCGGTACACAGGAACGCAGTAACACAGCAAGAAGGCTCAAACTCAGGAACACCACGAAAGGGCATCAGGCAGATGTCATAGGCCCAGTATATAAAGGAACATCCTGGGCGGGCCAATCAGCCTGCTCCAATGCACAGGTACCATAAGTGTGACTGACAGGGGATCACGGGCACCGTGATAACAAGATACTCTATCTCATCTAGTATCAGTCTGCCTCTGTCACAGCTCATGCAGGGGTCCATGACTCAGTCAGCCATCAAACTATTTTAATATATCTTTTTATTTTTAATTAACTGTCTCCTTATCACTGTCAACAAAAAGGAAAACCAAAAAACACTCCCTGTTCAAATGTTTCAGATCAAGAAGAAACTTGGATCACAGCTGCCTGTGTCTTCCCAGTCAGTCACACAGAAATTTGGGGTATCTGTGGAAAATCTCCTTTGTTACCTTCTCACATCCCAGAGTCCCCTAGCACAGTGATTACAGCCATATCAGGAAGGAACTTGAGTCAGAGCTACCTGTGTCTTCACAGTCAGTCACACAGAATTTTGGTGTAATTGAAGTCAACCTCCTTTCTACCTTCCTCTCCCACAGAGTGCCCCCGGACTCCCCACAGAGAAAAACTTCTCTGCCTAAAAGGCTCCCTAAACTACACTCAAATTTTACTGTATTTGCCTATCCTAACTAACTGCAAAATTGCACTACTTACCCTATCTCTCACACACAGAATGGAATGTTGTGTGAACCTGACACCCATTTTATACTATGCCTGTGGGTATAGAAGGGAAACTTTCATATGGTGTGAGAAATTCAGCCTTTCCATTGATTTAAATCCAATTAGTCACAAAAAGCAGAAAGTTGGCATTTTTGCACAACAATTCCTACTATGTGGGAAGTGCCATTTTTCTCCTGTTTTGCTTTAGAGGAAAAAAGTTGTGCCTATCCCTACTAATTTTAGTAATTTTTCTGCCAGACAAACAATGGATCCAGATAGTGTACCTACTTTATTTTTCAAACAGGACACTGGACTAATTTATCTGTACAATTTTGAATACTGGTTTGAAATCTATTTTTTGTCACTACTGGATAGTTCTTATAAGAGGTCAGATATAATTAATAATGACCTAGCTGTTTTAAACAAGTTTCTCCACTTTTGTAGCATTCTCTAGATTCTTTTGTATAAAGACTGTATATCTCCTCCTACTGACAATATGCTGTGAAGAAAATCAAATCGTTACAACAGTACTTGGGTATCTCACTTTTTACTCTCAACCTATAATGTATGTATATTCCATATACCTGCTGTTCATCTCAAACACCCTGCTGGGTAAGTCATTTTGTGGTTGACTTTTATTATTTTAAGTATATTTATCTTCTTATTAATGTAAGTACAACTGTATTATCACGTTGGAGGTTTGATTGTATCACAAGGAAATAATCAGAATGAGTTACTCTAACAAGAGACACATAAACCTTGCTATATCAGGTTTTCTACACTGTAAGGGCCATATGCACTAAGAAAATGGGTAAATGGGTAAAAAAATGGGTAAAATCATCAGAAGGAGCAGTCAAATATCCCATTGATTTAAATGGGGATTTTATCCCCTTGAAAAATAGAATCCTATTAAATTAATGAAAATTTGGGGTAATAGTTATTTTTTTTTACATACACTGCAATTGGGATGGTTTACAATTTCTCCTTGTGAACACAACTGAGATAGCACATGTAAGTCATCTTAATCAGGAAATTGTTTACCGTATGGAATGATTTTATATAGCTTCTGTAAATGTAACCTAATGTTTCTATAGGTTCAGACCTTGAATATTTTTTTTTCCGAAATGAAAACCATTGAAAACCTTTTAGATTGTTTCCTTTTGTGCTTAATTAGGGATGTCCTATAAATCCTGAAAATCTGAGATGGTGATGTAAATATAAAGTAGCAAATTTAACTGAGCTTTTATTTATGTGTTTAGTTTTAATATATTGCATGATTTGATGATATATCTCTATATTTAATGCATTTGTATTTGAATTTGGTCAGTAAATATTCTTTTTTGCAATGAAACAGATTTTTTTATAAATCAATTTATTATCACATAGTATATATAAATATGTTCTCATGTTAGTAGTATGCAATCAACAATGATGATATATATATTCTTTAAATATATATTTTTTTTAAATACATAGTGATGTGGGTATAATAATATAATGCTGGCATTTTTATTGGTTTTGATAGCCAATTAATTTGTTGTAAAGCAGAGGTGGTGGATTGTTTGATGGTCCACTCACAGTAGCTCACTGACTGCTTCAATGTTTACATTTGAGTTGATTGGCATCTTAAACTGGCGTGTCGATTTAAAAGTTATTATAACTTTATTCCAACAGTTAAGGGATCATGCATCCTGTCATGTTTTTAACTGGTTTTATAATTTTTTAAATAAATCCTATATTTCTGATTATACACCTTTTATTTTTTATGCTGGTCACTACTTTTTTGGAAGAGATTCTTATTGTTTTGGTGGATACCGGAGTACCTGCACAGGAGTAGGTTAACCACTGTGGAGGTATACTAGTTGGGATTATAACAACCGGTAGACAAATCAGCGTGAATATACTTCCACTCTGTACAATGCTGTATGTCACTAGTATATGATTTGTACATATCTGAAAGCATCCCTGCTGTTTCTACCCATTTCCTAGTGTACACTGGTTTTCTGGATGAGGTCCTCTGCCCTAGTTTATAATAGCTTTCTGCACAAGGACTTTTGCCTTGGTGTGTATTGACTTTCTAGATAAGGAACAACACCCCATTGTATACTCTTTTCCTTTGTAAGGACCTGTATGCCAGTGTGAACTGAATATCTAGATAAGGACCTCTATCTAGTGTACACTGGCTTTCTAGACAAGGACCTCCATCCAAGTGTACACCATTCTTTTAGACAAGGATCTCCATCCTACTGACTTTTCTTTTAGGGAAAGTCCTCTAGTGTAGTGTACACTGAATTTCTAGACCTTTATTGTAATATACACTGGCTTTCTAGACAGGGTATGTTATCATAATGTACAATGGCTTTGTAGACAAGGTCTTTTCTTCTAGTGTAGATTTGCTATCTATACAAGGATCTCTATCATAAAGTATGCTTGATTTCTAGTCTAGGACCTATATACTAGCATTCTCTGGCTTTCTGGTGTGTACTGGCATTCTATACAAGGTGCTTTATCCTAGTGTAATCAGGCATTCTTGACAAGGACCTCTTTAGAAGTGTAGAGTGGCTTTCTAGACAAGGACCAGTTCTAATGTAGATTTGCTATCTATAGAATGATCTCTATCATAAAGTATGCTTGATTTCTAGTCAAGAGCCTATATACTAGCTTTCTCTGGCTTTCTATATATCAACCTCTGTCCTAGCGCACACTTGCTTTCTGGAGGACAACCTCTATCCTAGTGTACACTGGCTTTATAGACAAGGGTATTGTAACTGAAGCTAGAAGGGACCGCTTCGCCTTCTGCCGTCGTTCCCAGGTGTCTCCTTCTTGACGCCAGATAAGCTCTGTCAGATGCCCCAGTCAAAGTATGGACAGTCACTGGAAACAGTCGCCGGATCGCTGTAAGCAAGGGAGCCTGGAGTCCACACCGCCGCCTGACAGCATACCAAATTAGATCCGCAGATAGCTGGCAGCAGACGGTCGGCAATGCAGGATACACAGCTCAGGTGGGCATCAGAGAGGATACTTTAAACCACAAGAGCATAAAGAAAACCAGGACTCCTTCTTAGTTCTTCAAGAAGACTAACTCTTTATTACAACAACCCACAGCATATTTATACAGTTTCAAACCACACTAACTTGGAGCACAGTACATGAGACTTAATACAATCACAATTCCTCCTGGTAGAACACAATGGGGTAGTCACAGGGATAATTCAGTCACCACAAAGGGGTCCAAGAACCAACAACAAATGATTCAGGGAAACATAATAGGGCAGACATGATTGGATTAATCACACAACAGGGGGTCACAGGACAGTGCTCAATACAATGACTTCAGTGGCCAGAATATACAATCCCTTAACAATGGCCAGGGGTTGAGTAATTAAGCAAAAGGCTTGGGGGACTACAATACATATTGAAAGTAAATATGCTCAAACTCAAATGATTAACCCTTTGCAGGTCAGAAGAGTTTGCAGCACCCAAGCCTTGAATTGTTCTTTCCTCTGGCACAGCTGCCTATCCACATAAGGCTAGCCAAAGTCTCTTAGTCCAGGATAAGGGCTTGAGAGATTGTAGGCCCGGGCACAAAGGAGTGTCCAAGAGTGTCCAATATCCATAATCCTTGGGCCCAGGGATGAATAAATGCCATGCCCAGACAAGGCTCTAGTAACGGCCTAAGGCCCGTTACATTACTCCCCTTTTTAAACTCAACCCAGGGTCCGGAATAAACTCGGAAAATCCAAAGTTCATAGGTCCTCCTGGCGAGATAGCCCATCAGCATTATGATTGTCCTTGCCGGGCCGGTATTGAATGGAAAAATTAAAGGTTTGTAATGCCAGGCTCCACCGTAGCAGTCTCCCATTGTCCCCTGAGACTCGGTTGAGCCATACCAGTGGATTATGGTCCGTTATTACGGTGAATTCTCTCCCGTACAGGTAGGGTTGGAATTTCTTCAGGGCCCACACTAGTGCAAGACACTCCTTCTCCACAGCAGCGTAGGATGTCTCCCTTGGTAATAGCTTCCGGCTCAGATAAGCAATGGGGTGCTCTTCTCCTTCTTGGTTCACCTGGCTCAGGACAGCTCCTAGCCCACAGTCAGAGGCATCTGTGTGAACCAAGAAAGTCTTGTTAAAATCCGGGGCGGCCAACACCGGTTCCCGCCCCAATGCCTCTTTTAGGGTCTGAAAGGCTTGTTCGCAAGCCGGGGACCAGTCTACATTACGGGGCAGGGCCTTCCTGGTCAGGTCCGTCAGGGGTTTGGCTATGGTGCTATACTGGGGCACAAATTTACGGTAATACCCTGCGGTTCCCAAAAAGGCCAGGACCTGCTTCTTGGTCCTGGGGGTAGGCCATTTTAGGATGGCTTCAATCTTAGCTGGCTCGGGCCGTTGTTGCCCTCCTCCTACCCGGTGACCTAAGTACTGGACCTCCCCCATCCCTATCTGGCATTTATCCGGCCGGATGGTGAGCCCGGCACGGGCTATCCTCCCTAAAATAGCCTCTAGGTGTAGGAGGTGCTCCTCCCAGGAGTCGCTGAAGATAGCAATGTCATCCAGATAGGCACAGGCAAACTCCTGTGCCCCTGCCAGCAGATGGTCCACCAACCTCTGGAAGGTAGCCGGGGCGTTCTTCATCCCAAATGGCATTACCTTGAATTGGTAGAGGCCAAAAGGGGTGATGAAGGCGGACTTGGCCACCGCCTCAGGGGCCAGTGGAATCTGCCAGTACCCTCGACTCAGGTCGAGGGTGGAGACAATGCTAGTTCCAGCGAGACGGTCTAGCAACTCATCTACCCGGGCCATGGGGTACGCATCAGTGACTGTCCGATCATTGAGCCTCCGGTAGTCCACACAGAACCGGGTGGTTCCGTCCTTCTTGGGTACTAGGACTACCGGGGAGGCCCAAGGACTGGCGGACGGCTCAATGACCCCCATATTTAACATATCCTGCAACTCCTGCCACATGCTACGCTTGACTGACTCAGGGACCCGATAGGCTGGCTGACGTAGGGGCCCGGACCCTGTGGTGTGGACCTCATGTTGGGCTACTGTAGTGGAACCGGGAAGTGGGGAGAATAGCTCGGGCCATTTTTTCACTATCTTCTCAATTTGCCCCTGCTGAACCTTGTTCAAATGGGTCCCTAGCTTTAAGGGGTGCCTGTTTGCCTGGGTCTGGGATTCGGCTAAGAAGTCAGGGATATCCTGCTCCTCTGGGTCTTCCCCCTCCATGTTACAGATGGCCATTACGGCCTCCTCTCTAGCATGGTATGCTTTAAGGGAATTGACATGGCAGGTCCTTTGGTCCTGCTGTGAATTCCCGCGGCCAATAACATACGTGGTGTCCCCTAGCTGGTCAATTACCCGGTAGGGACCCTCCCACGCGGTCTGCAACTTATTTTGTCTCACTGGGCGCAGGGCTAAGACCTGCTGACCCACGTGGAACGTTCTGTGTTGGGCCTTACGGTCATATTGCTGCTTTTGGGTCGCTTGGGCCTGAGCTAAATTCTGGTGGGCTAGTCCCATAAGGGTCTTCAACTTTTCCCTCAGTTCTACAACGTAGGTGACGGTAGGCGTCTCCTCAGAGTCACACTTCCCCTCCCAGTATTCGCGGAGTAGATTCAGGGGTCCCCGGACCTTCCTCCCAAACAATAGTTCAAAGGGGGAAAATCCCGTGGACTCCTGAGGCACCTCCCGGTAGGCGAACAGTAGGTGGGGCAGGTAGCGCTCCCAATCACGGTGTGACTGGGTGAAAGCTTTGAGCATCTGTTTCAAGGTTCCGTTGAACCTCTCGCAGAGCCCATTTGTCTGGGGATGGTAGGGTGTGGTATGGAGGGGTTTAACCCCGCATAGTTTCCAGAGTTGTTGCATTATATCTGAGGTAAACTGTGTGCCTCGATCCGATACTATCTCCCTAGGGAATCCGACCCGGGTAAATACCCTGACTAACGCATCCGCGACGCTTTCAGCAGAGATGCTGGATAGTGCCACGGCCTCCGGGTAACGGGTGGCAAAGTCCACAATGGTAAGGATATATCGCTTACCCGTGTGGCTAGGCCGAGCGAGTGGACCTATGATGTCAATGGCTACTCGTTGAAAAGGTTCCCCTATCAAGGGTAGAGGGTGCAGGGGTGCTGGCGGATGATCTCCCCTTTTTCCTACCCGCTGACATGTGTCGCAGGTGCGGCAAAAGAGGCGAACATCCCGGGACACTTTGGGCCAAAAGAACGCTCGGGTTAGGCGCTTTTCGGTGCGCCGGATTCCCGAATGTCCTGCTAAGGGAATGTCATGGGCAAGGGCCATGAGGGCCTCCCTATGCTGTAGGGGCACTACTAACTGGGTGCGAGTGACTGTGTTGGGGCCCTGACAGGGAGTCTGGGTGGTCCGGTATAACAACCCGTTCTCCCACACAAATTGTTCCCCCTCCCTCCCAATGGCTCTGGTGTCTGCCTGTCGTCTGTACCCTGCTAAAGTGGGGTCTGTCTGGAGAGCAGACCGGAAAGCTGGGGGCGGCAGCCAAGCTATACTGGGTTCGTCAAGGGTTACTGTTGTAGGGGCGGGAGGTGGTGTTGACCTTACCCTCTGTTGACGTGCCGCGGATCTTGTGACGACATTGCAGTCCTCTTGGTCCCTGGCGGTGCCGAAGTAACTCTCCAGATTGCCCAAGTCATTCCCTAGTAGCACGTCCGTAGGAAGTCCTGGCATGACCCCCACAATTCTTTCTTGGGGTCCTGCCCCCCAATCCAGTTGGACCTTGGCCATGGGAATCTTGTACACTCGGCCTCCAGCCACCCGGATCTCCACCATTCGGGGCACTCTGAGTCTGGGGGGTAAGCAGTGAGGTTGCACTAAGGTAAGAGTGGCCCCAGAGTCTCGCATTCCTTGAGTGGTGTGCCCGTTGAGACGTACCGTTTGGATGTGCTGGTGCCGGTTGTCGGTTGAGTCCTCCTGGGCCAGGGTAACTTCATGGAAATAGCCCCATTCGTGACGGTCTCCTGCAGCCTCACCCATATCCATCGGACGGGGCCAGTCTGGGTCATAGGGTGTAGGGTAGGTATTCCAGGGGTCCTCCCCCCCTACACAATGGGCCTGATGTGGGGGCCCCCTACCTGTTGCGGAGCTTTGATTTGCCCGAGGGGCAGATTGATACCTGGCGGTGGGTCCCCTGTTCCTGGGGCAATTGGCTTGGCGATGACCAGGTTGCTGGCATGTAAAACACAGCGCCGGGGGGTTAGTGTGACGAGGTGGGTGGTAGGGGGCCTGTGGAGGTCGGGGCCCCGACCGGTATGCATTAGGGGTAGGGGCAGGGACCCGGGACCCCCCTCCCCCTGGGATGGATGGTACTTTGTGGCCCATGCTCCGATTGTCCTCATACTGATCCGCAAGCGAGGCAGCTTGGCTGAGGGTAGTGGGGTTCCGGTCCCGCACCCAATGCCGCACTGGGTCTGGAATATTTAGATAAAAATGTTCCAGCAGCATTTGTTGACAGCACTCCTCAAAAGTGGTAGCCCCACAGCCTTGAAGCCAGCTCCTAGCGGCCCGCTCAAAGGTATGTCCCCATTCTGAAAAGGTGTCTGTACCCTTTTTCTTAGTGTCCCTGAATTTCCGGCGATAGGTATCTGGTGTAATGGCATACCTAGCCAACAGTCTCTTCTTGACCGCGGCATAATTGCCGATGTCCTGGTCAGGCACTGTGCGGTAAGCCTCGCTGGCCCTCCCGGTCAGTTTTCCGGCAAGGATGCCCGACCAGTGCTGCTGGTCGACTTGGAAGAGTCTGCATAATCTTTCAAAGTCTTGTAAGAACCCATCAATATCTCCTTGTGTGTCATCGAACATGGAAAAGGACTGATGTGTAAGGGGCAGCCCGGTGCTGCTTTTCTCGGCCATCGCGGGAGGAGGTAGCCTCATACCCTGGTGTCGGATAGCCAGCTCCTGCAGATGATCCTCTCGAGCCTTTTCCATGAGTTGGTTAATCAGTTCGATTGAGGGGTTAGGGCCGTAGAGCGGTAGTCGGCGAGCTACCATGGTCGCCACCGGGTCATTATCCACTAACTCCGGTTGCCTCAATTCTCCATTTTCCGTTGAATATCGGTTGTCGACCGATCGACGTCGAACTGGACTGGAATCCCTTGGTAACGGTGTGCTTCGAGCTAATTCGGCATCGTTCTCGTCCATCTCCTGCAGCAGCTGGATCAGATCCTTTCTTCTTAGCCCTTCCACATCTTGGCCTCTCTGGATCCCCATTTCCTTTAGTGATGCCATAGTTGCATTATTGTAGGTGTGTGCCATAGTTCAGGCAGCCTTTTCCCAGGTGTTGTGTGAAACCTCAATTGAGACAACCTCGAATCCTGTTGCTGAATCCGGGGTCAAGCCAGCGGCTGTATCTCCCCCTGGAAGCTGGTTTCAGTTAGATTTCGCGTTGCTGAAACCGGGGTCAAGCCAGCGGCTGTATCTCCCCCTGGAAGCTGGTTTCAGTTCGATCCAACCTCTTGCCACCAGTGTAACGGAAGCTAGAAGGGACCGCTTCGCCTTCTGCCGTCGTTCCCAGGTGTCTCCTTCTTGACGCCAGATAAGCTCTGTCAGATGCCCCAGTCAAAGTATGGACAGTCACTGGAAACAGTCGCCGGATCGCTGTAAGCAAGGGAGCCTGGAGTCCACACCGCCGCCTGACAGCATACCAAATTAGATCCGCAGATAGCTGGCAGCAGACGGTCGGCAATGCAGGATACACAGCTCAGGTGGGCATCAGAGAGGATACTTTAAACCACAAGAGCATAAAGAAAACCAGGACTCCTTCTTAGTTCTTCAAGAAGACTAACTCTTTATTACAACAACCCACAGCATATTTATACAGTTTCAAACCACACTAACTTGGAGCACAGTACATGAGACTTAATACAATCACAATTCCTCCTGGTAGAACACAATGGGGTAGTCACAGGGATAATTCAGTCACCACAAAGGGGTCCAAGAACCAACAACAAATGATTCAGGGAAACATAATAGGGCAGACATGATTGGATTAATCACACAACAGGGGGTCACAGGACAGTGCTCAATACAATGACTTCAGTGGCCAGAATATACAATCCCTTAACAATGGCCAGGGGTTGAGTAATTAAGCAAAAGGCTTGGGGGACTACAATACATATTGAAAGTAAATATGCTCAAACTCAAATGATTAACCCTTTGCAGGTCAGAAGAGTTTGCAGCACCCAAGCCTTGAATTGTTCTTTCCTCTGGCACAGCTGCCTATCCACATAAGGCTAGCCAAAGTCTCTTAGTCCAGGATAAGGGCTTGAGAGATTGTAGGCCCGGGCACAAAGGAGTGTCCAAGAGTGTCCAATATCCATAATCCTTGGGCCCAGGGATGAATAAATGCCATGCCCAGACAAGGCTCTAGTAACGGCCTAAGGCCCGTTACAGGTATCTATCCTAGTGTTCACCTGCTTTCTTGAAGATGACTTCTATCCTATTTATCCTATCCTATTTAACTGTATATTTTTCTATTAGACAAGGACCTATTTTCTAATATAAGCTGGATTTCTAGACAGGGACCTTCATCATAATATACATTGGCTTTCTGCAGGGACTTTTATCATAGTGTATACTGGCTTTCTAGACAAAATACGCTAACCAAACATAGACTGGCTTTCTTGACAAGGACATCTATCCAAGTGCACACTGGTTTTCTAGACAATGACCTCTATTCTAGTGTACCCTGGCTTTCTAGAAAAGGACCTTCATCCTAGTTTTCATGGCTTTCCACACAAGGTCGTCTATCCTAATGTAAAATTACTTTCTTAACCAGACCTTTTTATTCAACTGTACAGTGGCTTTCAAAATAAAGACCTCAATCCCCAAATATGCTGACTTTTTATAGAATGACTTCTATCTTTGTGTACATTGAATTTCTACTAAAAGACCTCTATATGAATGTACACTAGATTTCTAGACAAGAACATCTATACTAGTGTACAGTGATTTTTACAGTACAATGACATTTATCCTAATGTACAGTAGCTTTCTAGGCAATAACTTGTATCCTAGTGAACACTAGACAGGAACATCAGTCCTAGTGCACACTGGCTTTCTAAACAGGGACCACTATCCTGGCTTTATTAGCAGGGTTTTCTTTGTTAGTGTACACTGGCTTCCTTCACAAGGACCTATGCTGGTGTCTACTGCCATTCTATACAAGGTTCTTTATCCTAGTGTAATCAGGCGTTCTTCACAAAGACTTCTTGAAAAGTGTAGAGTGGCTTTCTAGACAAGGACCTCTATTGTTATATACACTGGTTTAATAGCAAATAAATATATCCTAGTGTACAATGGCTATCTAGATAGGGCCACTGTCCAAGTGTTCAGTGGATTTCTGAAAGTTCTCTGTTTTAATGCAATTTTTTTTCCTAGACAGGAAAGTCTATGCTAGTGTACTGACTTTCTAGAAGAGTTCCTCTATACTAGTGTACACTGACTTTTTGGATGATAACCTATATTCTAGTTCATAATTGCTTTCTATATATGGACTTTTGCCCTAGTGTATACTGACGTTCTAGACAATGAGCTCTATTCTAAATTATACATTATTTCTAGATTACTCTGGTTTTCTATATGAGGACCTCTATCCTAGTATATATTGGCTTTCTAGACAATGAACACTATCCATGTATATAACCTTACTTTTAGACACGTAACTTTGCCCTAATATATAATGGCTTTCTAGACATGGGCCGTTATTGTAGTATGCACTGGCTTTCCAGACAGGGATCTCAGTCCTAATGTTTACTTGCTTTCTAGTCAAGGAACTCTATCCTAGCACACACTGGTTTTACAGACAGGGACCTTAATCGTACTATACACTGGCTTTCTAGATAGGGTCTTTTTTCATAGTGTACAATTGCTTTCAAAACAAGATAATCTGTATTAGTATAAACTGACTTTCTAGACATTCACTTGCTTTCTAGACAAGGACCTTTATCCTAATGTTCACTGGTTTCCTAGACAGGGACTTTTATACTATTGTATATTGGTATCTGGACAGTGACCTCTGTCCCAGTGTTCAAGATGCAGACCTCTATACAACAGTCCAGTTACTTTCTAGATGAGGACTTCTATCTAATTGTAAACTGGAGTTCTAGATAATCACCTATATTCTAGAGTACAAAAGATGTCTAGATGAGGACTACTATCTAAGTTTACATTGGTTTTCTAAACAAGAACATATATCCTTTAGCCATTTGAGTGTCAAATGGGTATGCAACACATTGCTTTGCAATGCGTTGTGTAACCCTCTGGCACTCAAAGGGTTAGTACACTTTTTTAAGCAAAGATCTCTATCCTAGGGCACACTGGATTTCTAGTCATGGAGCATTATCATAATATACATTGACTTTTGAGACAGGGACTTTTATCATAGTGTACAGTGACTTTCTAGACAGGAACCTCTATCCTAGTGCACACTGGCTTCTAAACAAAGACCTCTTTCATGGTTTACACTGGCTTTTTAGAAAGGAACATTTACCCTAGTGAACCATGGACTTCTAGACAAGGACCCAAATTCTAGTGTACAATTAATTTTTAAACTGGGAGCTCTACCCTAGTGTGCAATATAACCCCTATATTTGTGTATTCTGACTTGCTAGATGGGGACTTCTGTCCTAGTGTGCACTGTTTCTTTAGACTGGAATATATATCCTAGCTTTACTGGCAAGCACTCAAATCCTTATGTACAATGACTTTTTAGACAGTGGTTTTTTAAACAGGGGCCATTATCTTGGCTAAGGCAAACAAGGATATAGATAACGGACAACCCAGAAGGGTACCCCAGTATGGAGAAAATGAAGGCGGTATGTCCTGAAAGGATGCCAAGAGGGAGTCATACAAAAGTTTAAGCCATTTAACAAAGCAGTACCAAAATTATAGCTAGGTAGCACATTCCATAGATAGGAATGCATATATGTTAGTGTCCAAAGCTTTCTAGAAAAGAATCTCTATTCTGGTGTGTAGTGGCCTTGTAGACAATGATCTCTGAAAGGGACCTATAGCCTAATGTTCACTGGC
Source organism: Rhinophrynus dorsalis (assembly GCA_037306005.1). Taxonomy (NCBI): domain Eukaryota; kingdom Metazoa; phylum Chordata; class Amphibia; order Anura; family Rhinophrynidae; genus Rhinophrynus; species Rhinophrynus dorsalis. The sequence goes on along the minus strand of CM074722.1, from coordinate 346,359,089 downwards.
TTTCTCAACAGGGTCCTCTATCTTTGGGTATACTGGTTTTCTGGACAGGGATCTCTATTTAGTGTACACTGGCATTTTAGACAAAGATTTATATCCTATTACAGTGATTCTCAACCAGGGTGCCGTGGCACTTTGGTGTGCCACGAACATCAGCTTAGGGAGCCCCATGTTTTCTATGAAGACTGACAGAAATGGACTTTTAAATAAAGATTTATAGAAATTGTTATGCACAATAGATTTAGTTTTGTTACTATGATTATAAAACCTAATAATAACAGTATATTTATGTATTGTACCCTTCTTATGCCCTTGATAAAGTACATTAAATATGTTAGGGGTGCCACGAATGCTGTAGATTATGTGTTAGGGGTGCCCTGCGCAAAAAAAGATTGAGAACCACTGTCCTATTATATACTGGCTTTTTAGTTGAGGACCTTTAAACTAGTGTACACTGACTATCCTAGGGTATACTGGATTTTTAGATAAGGACCTCTATCCTAACGTACACTAGCTTTCAGACAAGGACCTCAATCCTTGTGATTGAAGGCTTCCTAACTGAAGACACTTATTCTACTGTACACTGATTTTCTGTATGAGAGACCTCTATCTTTGTGTACACTAGAGAAGTACATATATTCTAATGTACACTGCTGTTTTAGACAAGTACATATGTCTTGGTTTTCTAGAAAGAACCTTTGTCATAGTGTTCACTAGATGCAGTTATTGCTTTCTTTTTACTTATTGTACTACACCTCCCTTATACTGTCTGGTTTATAAGGTTCAGTTTACACTGTAGGTGCTAAACATACAGACTTAAAAAGATAGATATGCAATTCCCACGCAATAGAATGAACCAAGGAAATATGACTCTAACTAATATTTCCCTTTCCCTTCATGAATCGAGTCCCAGACTCCCTAAACAAAGCAATGCCAGAGAGAACCTAGCAACCTAACGTTTAGCTGCATTAAGCTGTACCTCTCTATTATATAGGTCTTTCACTGTTTACTATATGATAATGAAAATTTAACCCAGAATGTTGAGCAAGAATTCACTTCTTTGAAAGATAATCTCAGTGGGGCTGATGGACTATGAAAACTGAAGCAATTCTGGGACAAACCAACCACACCATAGGAGAAACAAAAATCCTTATTGAATTAAATAGGATTTTTAACTTATTGAATGTTAGAGAGGTCTTCAACACATTGATTCATAACTGGCTAGCATTGAAGAGGTAAACCACATTTTTCTTAATCAAGGAAATATTATATTTGTCAAGTATCCACTGCAAAAATAATAATGTTACTTTCTAACAAGATGTATCTTTAATTATTTGTTCCATTAAGGTGAGCAAAGGTGATCAACCACCACTGAAAGAGTTAAAGACCAATTACCGCATTTGGGAAGATTCACTAAGAGGTGATAAAGTGGAGATGTCTTCTCCAGTGATATCACGTCTCCAGCTCCTGTGTTATTATATAGAGCCTATGCACTAAGATCTCCAAATTTGAAAAAATCTTAGGTAATAGGCTCCATAGAATAACATAGGAATTGGAGAAGTGATAAACTAGAGAAGTCATGTCCACTTTATCACTCCTTTATCACCGCTTAGTGAATCTCTCCCCCACCCCCCCAGTATCACAGAAATGTCTCCAACACAATGTGTGGGAGACTTCCCTACCATCCAACGGACTGAAAATTGGGCAGGACTGCATGGTGCATTAACCCTTTCAGTGCCAGAGGGGTACACCTCTTTCACTGAAAGGGTTAACTCTTTCAGTATTGGATTGCTCACCTGTTCTCAACTGCCTTTAACCCCTTTAATTCTGTAGATAACTAGGACCCAACGAACGTCAAACTAGGGCCCTGGGACCACTGGCAACCCTTTGACACGGTCAATTTGGTCCTTTCAATTTTGATTAAAAACATAATATGAGGCTAATTTTCAGTGCTGAATATATCATTTTTTGTAGTAAAATTTAACCACTGCAGCATAGCACTAATCAATTTAGCCCCATAACATCCTTCTTCAATAAGCATTTGCATTTAAAGGGATGATCTGGAAATCCTACTCTAACATCCAAGGGTTAATAAAAAGAAAAAACGCTCCGAGTATCACAAGACAGGGAGACAGGAGACTCAATTCCATCGAAGGTGATACATGTTATCACTGGGTTTATCACCCAGATTGCACAATGAGGCAATATGTACATAACACAGTGATAAAGGTATCACCTGTAATGTAATGCAATCCAGAGAGAGGAAAAAAGGAGAAAGGTAAGTACTAAATTTCAATAAGACCAAATTGGGAACAATGAAATTGAAACTTTCAATGTACCATATGTATCAATGGGAGTGGGTAGTACAATATAATTCAGCTTCAAAATAAGCACAGGAACTGATTTTTTTTCTGTGCAACTTTCTATCTTCTATTTTTCAAACTGTTTACTGAAAATTCTATTGTTTATGCTGCTGGTGCCACGTGGTGTGAAGTGGGAAAGGTTTATTGTTGTCTTGGAACATTGTAATCATTTGCTCCATGTCTTAAGGGATGCTAAGGAGATCTGATTCACCTTTCTCCTTCTACTGCTATAGTGAAAGTGTTAGGAATTGCTCTGATTAAATGGAGGCAGAGTGTGTGCGCCATTATGCAGTTAAGTGTTCTTGCATTCCCATAGGTCCATAGGAGTGTGGGACACATTGCATCTCATAATGCTGTGTGCATTCGTCTAGTCCTAAAAAGGGTTACCTTATGTATAATGATTTGTTCATAGCTGTTTAACAAACCTATGAAAGAAATGTTAAATTAGTGACTCATGAGAAAATCAAATAGTGACTCTTAGCAACATGTATATCTATAGACTGAAAGAGATAACGAAAAATATTAAATATACAAAAAGACTCAGTGTGTAAAAATGAGCGACAGTCAAAGCAGTTGTATTTACAACAGTCTACTAAATATCAGCTATTTAGCAACACATTGATACAGTTGCCCATGTACATTTCACTTTCCCAGATGGGAGTTTATTTGCAAATTAAGACAAGTTATTACCATTTCTTTAAAATAAAAATTATATAAATGTGTGTGTTTATCTCTCAGTTGCTCATAAAGAACTTATTTCACCAATAATTTGCGACTCATGGGTGTAAATGTATCCTGGCAATTCTGTTCTGTATCAGGAACTGGAAATGATTTTTGTCCCAACACCTGTCTAATAACAATTTACTAACTACATAATCCAAAATTTTATCCTTAAAGGGATAGTTATGTTTCACAATAAAAGCAGCTCTGATTAATCTTCATAGTATTTGGGCCGTGGAGAGTGTTATTTCAATACTGTCAGAGTTGTAGTTCAAGAGCAATTGAATGATAAAGTATCCCTCTCGCGCCCCTTTTACTGATCTAACACTGTTCACCTCAGAGCAGCAAGACTATTTGGACTGATTGCAGAGAGGGACAATCTTCTGTGAGAATAAGGAAAAACCTGTCAAGGGGGGCAGGGTTTTTCTAATGCTCACAGTAAGAAGATTGTCCCTTGCTGTGTGCTGTCTGGTACAAGGACCAGATTCCATATCTTAGGGGAGGCGGCTTACACTAGCTAAAAGGGGCTGGAGTTGGATACTTTATCATTCAATTACTCTTGAACTACAACTCTGACAGTATTGAAATAACACTCTCCACGGCCCAAATACTATGAAGATTAATTGGAGCTGCTTTTATTGTGAAACATTGCTATCCTTTTAATGCCTCTTGCAGCAAGGGGAGGCCAAATTAAGGTGGTCTTTTCATCTACAAGGTTTAGAGGAAATGGTGTGATTTAACACCTGTGCATACTATAAAGCACAGGTGGAATTAAAGCCCTAAATGTGTTGCAGATTATCCACAGGTAGCTCATATGCTCTCGTGCATACCCCCTTAGTGCAGCCGCTATGGTTAAAGGCTATAAGGCCAGTGGAGCTGCACTGGTGAATTCCTTTGTAACCTAACATTGATCTCGATACTTATTCATTAGTGTTCCCACATTCATAACAGATATATAGCAGCAGTTGCACTTGTTGTCCATTGAATTATTGCAGCAAAATGGAAACTGCCAACAGTTGCTTCCCTTATGGATGTAACTCAGAATATCTGGACTACTTACAAAATGGATAGGATGACTTCCAGAGCTAATGGGAAGCTTAGAGCTTCGGTTGCATGGATCATTTACATTACACTTACTCAGGGCACAGTCAAGGCATGTATTTCTCATAATTATTTTCTTGATTAAGAATTATTCCTATGATTTATTTGTATATGAATATTGTATATTATATACCTATCTTTTCCCTCCACCACTCCTTTCTGTGTTCTGTCTCTTTCCCATTATGTTTAAACAAAAAAATTCTTGACTATATTCATAGGGCAATATTCATGGTTCTATAATAAATTAATTAATTTACAGATATATAGCATATAGACAGTCCATTTTATAGTGGTCTGTCTCACTAACTTCTATTAATTGCATTGACCCTGATGAATGCAACTTTACAATATGTATTGAGTCTTTTATTTTCATTTACTGAGGAAAAAGGACTTTGGATATATACCAGTTTTTGAGGTCCCCACCCACTCACTCCAGGCAATGTCTTCTAAAAGCACTTCCACCTACATTAGAAAAGAACCTTTGGTCCAGTAACTCACCATGACCCAGTCCTAGGCATATGATGACTCATTGCTTATACAGCTTTACATAGTCACATAATTGGTTAGGTTGGGAAAAGACACATTCATTAAGTTCAACCATTACCATATCTCCTGTTTTTGATACATAACAATGTACCGTTCAGTAATATGCGGTTGATTGCAACGGTGCAACCTGAATGCTGCTGATTCATGAACACATAAAAGAAAGGGGTATGCAAATACCTTCCACCTAGTATCTAAGAAGAAGAACAGGGTCAGCACTCAAACATTATAAGAAAAAATATTGATTTATTAGTGTAAGCTAAACATGTTCAGTCCTCACAGGGGCCTTACTATACTTTGCAAAGGTATTCAGACCCCTGACCGATTCTCTCATATTACTGAATTAAAGACAGTACATCACAGTTTTGTTCTGTATGATATTTTATTTTAGAACAGTGAAACTCTAAGTCAATTGTACTGTAAGGTGACGTTTGTTTAATGTTGGGAAATATTATTAATAATGATAAAAAAAACTAAAACATGTTGCTTACATAAGTATTCAAACCCTGTGCTGTGGAAGCTTCAAGTTTACACGGTTGAAAGAAATTGCCCTAATGAGTTACCTTTCCATTATCCTCTCCTATGAACTGTTCAATTTGCTGTCACATTTTCAGGATAAAAACAACACTGTTGAAGGATCATCGATCAAGCTTTTGATCTAGAGTAATATAGAGACCAAATAGAATTCTACAATAAACTAATACAAATATGTATATTAGGAAAAGGGTACAAAATACTTTCCAAGTATGTGGATATTGCAGTGAGCACAGTTAGATTGTCTGCCCAGCCGACGTCAGCTCAGTATTGCGACGTTGAGCGTTGTGACAACATGCTCCTAGCCTATAAAGCCTCTGAGCGCTGGCGGCTTTGTGCTTAGTCTTTGTGCTCTCTCTCAGTAACTAGTCAGTATTTCTAAGTGGTTTCCTGGTATTTGATAAATGGCTCCATTTGACTACTCTCCTTGCCTCATTCCTTGACCATGGCCTGTGTTATTCCACTCCTCTGACCTCTGGCTTGCTGACCATTCCTATTGCCACCTGACCTAACCATCTGCTACATTTGACCATTCTTGTTCCCTCTTGACCTGATCTTTAGATTGTCTGACTCTTCTCCTGGATTTCCCTCTGGCTCTATATCATCATTTAATCTTTGCCTGATCCACTGGAGGCTTTCATCCTTGGGCTCCACCATTAATAAAAACAAGCCATACTTTTGGGGGTCTGTCCTCCATACCTGCCTCTCTGGTCCAGCTTGTAACAATCCCTCACTTGTTAGGGTTGTGACACAGTTGTCTTTCTCTGGTATTTTCTCCCCCATTTTTTGTGCTCTTGGGGAGGCACAAGGGGAGCAGTGACAGTGTCTTTAATGGGTTTAATGGGTTCTGGCTTTCACATCCTTAACATAAATGTCAGAGTGTTTATGTTGCATGTGCTTAGTGAGGGGAGATGTGCCAAGGTGTGTCCCTCTCCTTTCACCTTTTCACTACTTTATTGCACAAAGTGCAATACTGCTTTGTTGAATGTGTCACCTTGTTGATCAAACAAAACAAAATTAATGCGGAAGTAGAAACTTTCATTGAACAGTCTGTCACCTTCCCCATGGTTCCAGTATCCGATAGTGAACTATATGATAAACCCAAAAATAAAACCACAATCATAATATATTGATATGTAATCTCAAAATGTCAGGAAGAACAGAACTGGGTAATAATTCTATAAACTGGTGCTGATCCTATTTATCAGACAGAACACAATACATGTTTATTGCTGACAAGATTTCCCTTCTGCTTAAAGTAACAAGTGGGGTTACCCAAGGCTCTATTCTTGGCCCTCTTCTTTTTGTCCTATTTATAAATGATCTGCCCACAGCTTGCAAAGAATCTTTTGTGCATAAGTGCTATAATCTACATTAAAAATCCAAAAGTAACACAGCTTGAGGGAATGTTATAGTATGATATCTTTGAAGTTGAAAGATGAATAGCTGAAAGCAATTTGTTCTTAAATACTGACAAAATAGTTACAATGGCATTTGGTACAAAACACAAACTACTTAAATGCCGCAATACCCATTTAACTATTGTAACAAAGTCTAGTCATAATTTGGCCCTGGTTTATTCTTACAAATATCTTGGAATGTAGCTTGACCCCAACTTTTGATCTTCACATTGACAAATTAACATCCAACCTTTATCCTAAAATAGGCATGTTTAGAAATAAATCATATCTAAGTGCCTGGTAAGAAAACATATTGTTCAACAGATGCTAATGCCAGTTAAAGTCTATGGGGATGTAGTGTATGCTTCTGCGCCACAAATCCATTTTCTTAAATTCAACACTCTATGTAATTCATGATGTTGGTTTGTCCTCCAATGTATATACACTAACAATCATTGTGATTTGTTTAACTAACTAAATTGGCTAACACTCAAATCTAGATGTACCCTTCAACTTTCTTGCTTAGCTTATAACATCTTCTCTAGAAAGCTACCAGACTACCTGAGCATAGTAACATAGTTGATAAGGTTGAAAAAAGACATGCGTCCATCAAGTCCAGCCCATGCCAAAAACACCTCTGTTGATCCAGAGGAAAGCAAAAAAAAGGCCCTCTGAAGCCATTTCCAATTGGGTAAAAAAATTCCATCCTGGCTCCAAATGGCAGTCAGATAGTTCCCTGGATCAACATCCTATCTGCACTGAAGCCATCTGTCATAATGTTCAATATTGTTCTGTGCTAGATAGGCATCCATTGCTTTCTTGAAAGCAGTTGCATTACCTGCAAGTACAACATCCTGAGGCAAAGAATTCCATAGCTTTATGGCCCTTACTGTAAAGAATCCCTGCCTTTGTTTTAGTCGAAAGAGCCTTTGCTCTAGTCTTAATGGATGACCTCTTGTTTTCAGCTCAGCTCTTTGCAAAAATAATTCATTGGATATTTCTTTGTATTGACCTTGAATGTATTTGTGAATGGTAATCACAAAATCTCTTCTCTAATGTAAACAACCCAGTTTGGTTAGTCTCTCTTTATAACTCAGATCCTTCAATCTCTATATCAGTTTTGTTGCACGTCTCTGCACCTTTTCCAGTTCAACAATGTCTTTTTAAAGAACTGGCTCCCAAAATTGTACTCCATATTCTAAATGAGGCCTAACCAATGATTTATACAGCATTAGGATAATATTAGCATCACTTGCATCTACACCTCTTTTTATGCAGACTAGTACCCTATTTGCTCTTGCAGCAGCTGAGTGACTCTGCACATTGCTGTGAAGTCTATTGTCTAACAGTACGCCTAAATCCTTCTCTAATGAGGATTCCCCAGGTTGTTTCCCATTTAGAGTATATGTAGCAAGTTTGTTTCTACAGCCCAAATGCATAACCTTACATTTATCTACATTAAATGTCATCTGCCACTTTTGTGCCATTCACTCAGTTTATCTAAATCCTTCTGCAGAGAAAAAACATCCAGCTCTGTATGTATTTCCTTACATACCTTAGTGTCATCAGCAAAGATTGAGAGACTACTTTCAATTCCCACTTCAAGATCATTAATAAACAAATTAAAAAGCATTGGGCCCAGGACTGAACTCTGTAGCACCCCACTTATAACTTTAGACCAATTTGAAAAGGTTCCATTTACAGCAACTCTCTGCCATCTATCATTTAACCAGTTCTCAATCCACGTACAGATAACACTATCTAAACCAAAGCCTTTTCATTTAAGCAGTAACCTGTTGTGAGGTACTGTATAAAAAGGCTTTTGCAAAATCCAAGTATTGGAATTGCTGTTAATTTCCTTGTCCAAATTACTACTTACATAGTAAATTAGTCCGACATGATCTATTCTTCATGAAACCATGCAGATTTATACTAATAATATTGTTTGTCTTCACATTGTTCTGAATACTGTCTGTAAGTAACCCTTCTAGTATCTTACCCACTACGGAAGTCAAGCTCACAGGTCTATAATTTCTTGGTTTGGATCTTGCTCCCTTTTTATACAATGGAACTACATTAACTTTCCTCCAACCTCCTATTACTGAACTAAGTTCCTTAAGTACCCTTGGGTATATACCGTCAGGTCCAGGTGCTTTATTCACCATAACCCTTTCCAGTCCTTTTGGACCTTGTCCTCAGTAAGCCATGTACACGATGGAGGAAACTCTGTGGTTTTGTCTGTTTGTCCATAGCCTGTCATTGCTGCTTCCTTTGTAAATACTATAGCAAACAATATATTTAGGGTGTCAGCCATAGCCTTATCCTCACTAATCAATTCATCTGTCTCAGTCCTAAGAGGACCAATATCAGCCTTAACTTTTTTGTTATTAATATACTTGTAGAATTGTTTAGGGTTTTTCTTGCTCTCATTGCAATATTTCTTTCATTTTAAATTTTAGCTACCATAAGTGCTTATTTGCAGATTTTATTACATTCTTTGTATTTTTTTTTTTTAAATGATGTATCTGACCCGTTTGACATAAACACTTTAAAAGCCTGTTTCTTATTTCTCTGCAAACCTCAAAATTAAAGGGATAGTAATGTTTCATAATAAAAGCAGTTCTAATTATTCATCATAGTATTTGGACTTTGGAGAGTGTTATTTCAATTCTCTCAGGGTTGTAGTTCAAGAGTAATTCAATGATAAAGTATTCCCCTCCCGCCCCTTTTACTGAAGTAACACTGCTCAGCCAGATCAGAAGGGAGGTGCCCAGGTAGATTGCAGAGAGGGACAATCTTTAATTAAGATAAGGGAAAAATCTGAAAAACTTGTCAAGGGGGACAGGGCTTTCATTGTTCTCATTGAAAGAAGATTGTCCTCTTCTGTTATCTGTCTGGTCTATGGACTGGATTCCGGATCTGAGAAGAGATGGTTTACACTAGGTAAAAAGGGCGGGAGGGGAAACTTTGGTTATGAATATCTCTCAAACCATAAAGGTTTGAGAGATAAGACTTATATCGTTCTTCATGTTTTTTTAATGCCTACAAAATAAAACAAAGATAAAACGAAGTATTACTATCCCTTTAAGCCACATTGGTTTCACTTTACTCCTCTTGTGCTTATTCCCCAATGGTATATATTGATGCGTATATTTGTCTAAGAGCATTTTAAACACATTCCATGATTCTTGTGCATTTTTATCTTTGAAAATTACATCCCACTGAATATCCTTGAATACTTCTTTTAGCTTTGTAAAATGAGCCTTTTTAAAATTAAATGTTTTGGTTAAACCCTTGCTATGTGGTTTCTCATAACAAATTTCAAAGCATACCATATTGTGTTCACTGCTGCCCAAATGTTTCCTTACGTGTACATTGTTTATCATGTCAGAATTGTTTGAGAGCACTAGGTCAAGCAAGGCCTCTTTTCTACGTGGTTTCTCTACCAGTTGGGACATAAAATTATCATTTACCATACTTAAAAAATGATTTCCCTTTGTTGTGCCAGGAGTCATATTGCTCCAGTCAGTTTTAGGATAGTTGAAATCTCCTATTATAATTACCTTTGCTGTCCTAGAAGCCTTTTCCATTTGCAGTAAAAGCTGGGCTTCCTCCAACTCCCCAATATTAGGTGGTTTGCAGCAAATCCCCACTAACATCTTTTTATTATGTGTGCTCCCAGTGTGTTTTTCAACCCATAAGGCCTCTATATTTTCAATGGACCCTTCATTTATATCTTCCCTTATACTAGGTTTTAAAGGGATAGTAATACTTCATTTTAACTTTATTTTATTTTGTAGGCATTAAAAAAACATGAAGAATGATATAAGTCTTATCTCTGAAACCTTTATGGTTTAAGAGATATTCACAAACAAAGTATCCCCCCCTGTTCAACCAGATCAGAAGGGAGATGCCCAGGTAGACTGCAGAGAGGGACAATCTTCAATTAAGATAATGGAAAAAGCTGAAAAACTTGTCAAGGGGGGAAGGGCTTTCATTGTTTTCATACAAAGAAAATTGTCCCATTCTGTTATCTGTACTGTCATACAACCAGACTCACATCTGAGAAGAGATGGCTTACACTAGGTAAAAGGGGCGGGGAGGGGAACTTTGCTTGTGAATATCTCATAAACCATAAAGGTTTGAGAGATAAGACTTATATCATTCTTCATATTTTTTTAATGCCTACAAAATAAAATAAAGTTAAAACGAAGTGTTACTATCCCTTTAGGGTATGCTTTACATGTAGGCATACCCCTCTTCCCCTTTTATTAACCCTATCCCTCCTAAAAAGTGAATAACCCTCTATATTGACTGCTATGTCATATGAATCATCTAACCAGGTTTCAGACACACCAATTAGATTATACTACTCATGTATTGCAATAATTTCTAGTTCCCCCACCTTACCAGCCACACTATGAGCATTTGCATGCATACATTCTATCATTTTGCCATTCTTAAAGATTTCATTCTTTGTCAAATGTATTTGTCTTTTATCAGGCTGTAACAAAGGCAACTCCCTATTAGATGAACTAGCCCATTCCCCCTCTCCAGCCCCATGCCGCTTCTCTAATCCCATTTCTTCAATTACACTACCTTCCCCATCCTGTGTTGCAGCTCCCTCTTATGTAAAAGCTGTCCAGGACATACTTGATAACAAGAGAAATCTCAGTGTATTCTTCCTGGTAACACATTTTCCATATAAAATAACTGTCATGTGGATAATGCCCTATTGGCAGGTCTGCTTCCCTGAGAACAGATTTGCCTACAGTAAAATCTCAGGTATAATATGCACCTGGGTATAATACGCAGGTATAAATCATACCCAAATTTTAGGGGAAAACAGAAGTGCCTATGTATAATACACACCCTTGTTTTCTCTCCCTCTACCCACCACAAATAAAATTAGTTTGTCTTCTTCCCTCCCTCCATTCACCTCCATATGCTACCACCATCCTCTCCCTCTACTCACCCCTCAGGAGTCATTTGGAATATCTGCAATGCAGGTGTCATGTTTGCATTTGCCATAAACTTCCTGCAACCTCCTGCGATGATCTGTGTTAATTCAAGCTATTGGTAGTGCCCTTTGAGGACCTGAAGGTCCTCTCAGGGCACTAGTGTAGATCCAATGCATAGACCTTTGTACACTAAAACGACAGTAATGCCCTGTGATGACCTTCAGGTCCTCGCAGGGCACTAGTGTAGATCCAATGCATAGACCTTTGTACACTAAAACAACAGTAATGCCCTGTGATGACCTTCAGGTCCTCAAAGGGCATACTTTTCTCTTCAGGTTCTCACTGGGGGATGCAGGAAGTGGATGGCAAATGCAAGCATTCCGCCCACTGCTCTGATGTCCCAGATACCTCCGGGGGGGTGAGCGGAGGGAGGGGAAGGTGAGAGTATATTGTGCTGGATGGAGGAAGGAGCAGAGTAGACATGAGGAGATATATATATATATATATATATATATATATATATATATTTTTTTTTTTTAACTCATGTTAATATGCACCCCCACTTCACATAAGGTGAAAAGGGACAAAATTGTGAGTATTCTACTTGAGATTTTACAGTATATAATGGGGACTGCATTGTGGGTCCTGGGAGACCAGCAGGGGAGCAGAATGGGGGTCTGAAAAGAGACCCCTGTGCGCCCCCATTGGTTCTATGAAAGACACTGAACTGCAAGACTACAGAGTCTCCCAGTTCAGTTAAACTGGGCTACAAATCAGCCTCCATAGACAATAATGAATGCCTTCCTAGCCTGACTCTAGGGGACTATGGAGGCAAACTTCCGGCTTGCATTCTACCCAGTTGCAGAAGCGTAATTATAGGGGGTACAGAAGATGTTGTTGCTCCGGAGTCCATCATCTAAGGAAGCCCTATCATCCCCAGGGTCCAATAGGTTCTACTTATACATCTCTGAAAATATCTTTGCGTTTGTGGGCCCCCAAAATTATTTTCCACAGGAGCCCACCAAATGACTAGTTACTTCAATAGGCTGTTACCAACTATGGGAGTGAGTATTCTGTAATTCTCAAATGACGGCTAACTGGAGCAATTTTCCAACTGTACAGCACAGCTCCAGGATTTTAATGTCTGCTCCCATAGGAGCACACTTACTCAAACATATTAATTGCCCTTTAAAAATTGTCCCAAAATTGTTCCCAAAAATTCTAATAAAACAGGGTGCAAAAAAAAACACAAAATACAATATGTTAATAACGTTTGTCAAAGAGAACAGAGAAAGTTGCACTTAAAAACTGGAGATATTGAACAGGAACAGCAAAGTGTGTTTGAATTTTTATCTTTCTGTTGCTCAGCCAGACTCTACTTCCTTTGCTCCAAAAATAATTAGGGACATACAGAGCAGAACAACATAGTGTAAAATCATATACTTATATGAAAAGACACATAAAACTGCATTCACATTCAATTAATAGAATATTTTAGACTAGTGTAAAAGCCTGAGTACATGGGCCAAGGTACAGGTAATGTTAACTCTTTGAGTGCCAGAGGGTTACGCAAAGCATTGCAAAGCAATGCGTTGCGTATCCCTCTGGCACTAAAAGGGTTAAGAGGCCACTACCTCACTGCTCCACGCGATGCAGTCTTGCGTTGCCTCACTCATGCAATGCAATCATGCGCAGTAGAGTCTGCTCGAACATGGGCAGTCTCTACTGCGCATGACTGCATTGTGACATAAATCCTAGCAAATTATTATATAGGATATGCAAACACTTTAACTGTTACAACAAACTTTGCAAACCCATCGTTGTTAACCCACTCCTCTTCTCTCTTCTCTCTGGATCCATCTTTTTCTGAAAATGTGTACGTGCAGTTATGTTTGTGCACCTGGATGAACTTACAATGCATATTACAAATGTTTTCATAATTTTTTCAATCTATTTTTTAGCACCTATTTATTAACAGAATAGGCAAATTTCCATGCATGAAAAGAGTGGATTTTTGTTGATTCTTCCTTTTCTTAGCATAGAACAACATTATTATGTAATACGGGAAAACTAAAGCTATGATGAACTGTACTGATCTTTTACCTAGTCCTCAGCACAAAAATGCTGTAAAATAACTTTCTCACAGATCGAGTTGCTATTGGCTGGTGTTACTTGTTTTCCTTATCTATTTCTCTACAGCAATAGTGCCTGTGTGGCAGGGTTAACCAGTGCAGGAAAGACATTGTGTTCTAAACATCATGTAGCTAAGAAAGATTCTATTACCCGCGCTAAAACCGGCGTTACAAGAAAAACAAGTAGCATGAATTTTGCATACATGTGTTACGTTGGTATTCTATTGCAGAACCACAGTAAAACAAAACTGACGTAGACAGCACTTTTCAGAGTAGTAACAAAACTGGTGCTGTCTGCTTTTTTTCAACTACTGCCTACAAAAAAATACGCAAAATGTCAAAGTCCAAGGAAATAGGCGTACAACTGACGACAGAAAGATCAAGTTCAGTGTTAGATGTGTTCTCCACGTAACAAAATCTGACAGAGTGCCCCTTTTCGACATACTAACCCCCCCTTTTAAAAGTTGACTTGCAGTGTTTTCTTTCACCACTTTAATTCGACTAATATTGTTCACATTAAACATTTTAACCCCCCACTGAAAATTCGACTACAGTGCTCCCATGATTTTTTTTCCACCATTTAAATTCTACATTTTTCTTCTCCTATTTTTTTCGACATGTCCTCGTATTTTGTTTTGCAAGATTAACCCTATGAGTACCAGAGAGGTAGCAACACACTGCAATGTGTTTGCTACCCATCTGGCACTCATAGGGTTAAAATAATTATTGGAAACAGTGCTCCTCAATATTACATAAACCTATATCTTGATTCAAATGAGTAGCCTAAACTCTATTTTATGAGATCAGCTCGTAGTAAATAATAGGAATCTAACTTCCATTATCTTTATGAGCCACCCTTACACTGCCGGTCGCTTGTGAGCACTGGGCTGTAGAAACCTCAGAGTTCTCACGGCCAGCACGTGTATGTATGGCTTACTGCCAAAAGCCGACAACAAGTTCAAATCTACCCTTGCAATAAAGTATTCTTGAGCACACTGACTGAATACTTTGTTGCAAAGGTAGATTGGACCTTATTGTTAGGTTTTGGCAGCAAGCCAAACATACACACGCTGGCCGTGAGAACTCTGAAGTTTCTACAGCCCAGGGCTCACAAGTGATTGGCGGTGAAACGGTGGCTCATAAAGATAATGGAAGTTAGATCCCTATTATTTACTAAGAGCTGATCTCATAAAATAGAGTTTAGACTACTCATTAGAATCAAGATTTAGGTTTATGTAATATTGAGGAGCACTGTTTCCACTAATTCTTTTATCCCTTTGAGTGCCAGAGGGGCACGGAATGCACTCTAAACCAGTTATGTGATCTTGTTCTCTAAACCAGTTATGTGATCTTGTTCTCTAAACCAGTTAGGTGATCTTGTGACTTACTGTTACATTCATGGTGATTAATCAATCTAATCATGTGCATTAAATAAATAAACTTGATTCAGCACAACACACACATACCACTTCACAATATTTAATTAGGAATAATTTATTCATAACTGAACCCCCCCCAAACATTACATAAAACTGCAATACAATTTTAAGGTATAAAACAAAATGTGTCTGCTGGGATATGGGAGAAAAGCTGGAGAGCCACCTCCTGCAAGGGCATGGAGCAGAGTGCCAGGCTTAACCTTTACTTAGACACTCTGACTCCTTGCCACCATGTACCCAGGCATACCACATCCTATTACATAAAGTAGTAGAATGTGTCGCTCACTGTGAGCCGTAACCGCACATGCGCAGTAGAGTCTCTACTATGCATGTGTGGTTTTGCACACAGGGAGCTTCGCTGTGAGCCGTCTGGAGCTCCCCGCTAAGAATCGGTGCGTTCGGTGAGTCTCTACTGCGCATGACTGCAGTAGTGCAGTAGAGACTCGCTGAACACGCTGCCCCGCTCCGGACAGCTCACATCCTGTCTCTGATCCCGGCTCCGGGACAGCTGGGTGCACTTTAGCCCGTGTATACGGGATTTCATACTAGTATATACATATGTTGTAAATAATGTTATTTTTAAGCATGTCATACTCTGAAGCACTATTACATTTACTAGTGTGCCTCCCTATTCAGAACTCCATTTTTCTTACAGCTAAAGCTTTAAGGCAATAGTAACTCACAGTATTAAACACTAGAAAACACAAATTGTCTAGAGGGCATCTCCTAAATTACTTGCTGTTTCTTACAATTTGAAAAGATTTATTGCATTCAAATTAAAGATACAACAACATCTAAAACTGAATGTGCCTGGGGTCATATACACTTAAATATCATGGACATTATGCTAAATTCTTTTGTTCTGAGTGGCCTGGAATCCAGTCTTACATATGCTCTGAGGAAGCAGCCATTACCACCCTTTCTACTGCTCCAAATGATGGTCAATTATGCCTCAAGATTTATACCAAGTACAAAACCAAACTGGATTAACCACTTGGATTCTACAGCTGTCTCCAGGAGACATTACTAACCTCCAAGGAGTTAATACATAAAAGTGCTCCTTCCTGTAGACTGGCATATCAAACAAGTTGAATACATTTGTAGCATTCAAGGAGTTAAAGGAACAACACCATCAGAACAAGAACATGGGGTCATATTCCTTAATCTCTTGAGTGCAGGGTGCAAGAAATGCACTAGACAGCAGGGCATTGCTCAGCCCTCTAGCTTTCAAAAGTTTTTATATTACAGGGCTTCATGCCACACTCAGAAAATGGCTCTTTTTGTTTTCCTAGTGCCTAAAATCCAGTCTTACACACATGCTCTAAAGGAGAAGCAGCCATACTCCCGCCCTGCCCTTTCCATTGCTACAAATGAATGGACATCAGAGCAGCCTAAGGAGTTAACCAGATACAAAATACATATTACACTTTTCTGTATTAACTCATGAGAGCTAAACAAGTCTCTAACCTCCAATGAGTTAATACAGAAATGTGTAATTTTACATATTAACACATTCCAGACTGTAGACCAAAGTATCAGACTCACTGAAGGCATTTGCAGCACTCAAGGAGTTAAAGGAACAACAACAACAGAGCCTTAAAATGGGACCATATATGCTTAATCACTTGAATGGTAGAGGGACAAGCAGGGCACTGCACAACAGTGACTTGCACAGACCACTGATTATGTGTGTGCCTAAGTGAGGTTTTCACATATGATTGCCCATCCCTGGCCAGAGTTAAAGTGATAGTAATACTTTGTTTTATCTTTATATTTTATCTTGTAGGCATTAAAAGAAACATGAAGAACGATATAAGTCTTATCTCTCAAACCTTTATGGTTTGAGATATATTCACAAGCAAAGTTTCCCCTCCCACCCCTTTTACCTAGTGTAAGCCATCTCTTCTCAGATGTGGAATCTGGTTGTAAGACCAGACAGATAACAGCAGGGGACAATCCTCTTTCTATGAAAACAATGAAAACCCTTTCCCCCTTGACAAGTGTTTCAGGTTTTTCCCTTATCTTAATTGAAGATTGTCCCTCTCTGCAATCTACCTGGGCACCTCCCTTCTGATGTGGCTGAGCAGTGTTACATCAGTAAAATGGGCGGGAGGGGGAGGCTTTGTCATTGAATCACTCTTGAATGACAACTCTGACAGAATTGAAATAACACTCTCCAAAGTCCAAATACTATGATGATTAATTAGAGCTGCTTTTATTATGAAACATTACTATCCCTTTAACTACAGTTGTCAATGTTACCTTTTGTCATAAATAAACCCTTTGAAGACTGAATGGACATACCTGGGAACTCTCCGGATTTGCCCCGGAGACTCCGGTTTTGGTAGAGCTTTACCGAGTCTCCGGGGCAGAGGCTGATTCCTCCGGATGTGGGGAGTTTCTATTGAAACTCTGCCCACATCTACTGTTTTTCCCGGTGTTCCCCAGCCTTCTGTGTGACACCTTTTAAGCCCTGCCCCCCCAACTTGCTTGAAGCCCTGCCCCTTTTGACGCAATTATTGTCACCCCCTTCTGAACCAGAGGACTCCCCTCCGGGCAGACCTCAATTGGAAGTTCCCAGGTATGCGAATGGATGTACAATGTGCATTACTTTTTCAATGGGTTGTACACAATTCTAATCCTCAAGAGAGCAATAAAGCATGAGGCCATGGACAATTAATTGCAAAGCAACATACATTTTTCACTCTTTTGTTCTTCAAGGGGTTTGCATGACAAAAGATGAGTTTGACTACTGGGCGGGTTTAAAGCTGGCCAGGGATGGGCAATAACATTATGATGTGAGTGTCAGTGACTACTTACTACTGGTTTAAAGCTGGCCAGGGATGGGCTTCCATAATATGATTGCTCATCCCTGGTCAACTTTAAATCATAACTCAGTAGTCAGTGTCATCTTTTGTCACAAATTATCCCCTTACTATCACATTTGTGTCAAATGTACATTGCATTGCAAGGCATTGTGCTCCCTTCTTATCCTCAATAAGTTTATCAAGTATGATGCTTGATTAATCTCTTGAGGATCAGAGGGGTGTACAATGCCTTATAAAGCAATGCATATTTGTCACCCATTTTATAGCTGAGGGGTTAAACTGTGACATAAGATAACACTGTCATTGATTACTTGATTAAGGTTTAGCCTTATAAGTGATACAGGTTAATTTAAGGCAAAATATGATCAGGGGCGGATAATCTTAGTAAAACAGAATCTCTGTACTATGTGTAAACCAATATATTGCATATATTTAAACCCTAACGCTGCCTGTATTATGGTTTACATTCATGGTGTTGACGTTAAAGGGATAGTAATGTTTCAAAAAAATCAGCTCCAATTAATCTTCATAGTATTTGGGCCATGTAGAGTGTTATTTCAATACTGTCAGAGTTGTAGTTCAAAAATAATTGAATGATAAGGTATTCCCTCTCCCACCCCTTTTATTGATGTAACACTGCTCACCTCAGAACAGAAAGGTGGTGTCCAGATGGCTTGAAGAGAAGGACAATCTTCAATTAGCTTAAGGGAAAAACCTGAAAATCCTGTCAAGAGGGGCAGGGTTTTCCTTATGCTCACAGTAAGAAGATTGTCCCTTGCTGTGAGCTGTCTGGTCTTAAGACCAGATTCCACATCTGAGGGGAGGTGGCTTACACTAGGTAAAAGGGGCAGGAGGGGGATACTTTATCATTCAATTACTCTTGAACTACAACTCTGACAGATTGGGTTCTTTGATAGCTTATTCATCTCCCTATTGCTGCCGAGACTCCATTATCCTACTGCCCTCCCCCACCATCCTACCCTTTCCCACCCCCTTCTCCTGCCCTATTCCACCCCCAGCCATGCCGCAACTTGCAGATCATTCTCATCTTTGTTGTTTAACATTTGGTGCAACAACATTGAAAGTCATCCTCTGCCAGACCCCTGGCAGCTGTTACCTTTTCCTCTCCCCTACCCACTCCCTCCTGATGTGCATACCCGATGTTGCGCTGCAGCTTATGTTTGACTTTTACATTTACCTTGAATATCGATTCTATATATGCTATGCACCCAGTGCTTCCCCACCTAGTTTTTCTTCTTCTGTACCCGCTAAAAAACTAACAAAACTTACAAGTTAAAAAAAAAGGCAGGTGAGTTAATCTGTGGATCATTCATTTTGACTGACTCACCTGTGCTTAAGCAGGGAAATCCTTAAATACTGGCCTGCTGGAGGCTCTTCAGGACTGAACTTGGACAGCCCTGCTCTACTGGAATATAATTATACCTTTCTTTATGGGTCATCGCTTTACATTTTATCCAATAGCCTTATTCCATTATCATGTTATTTTATTTTTCTAGGTATATACATGTTTTAGTTTATTTCTGTTAATATTTAATTTTTGCTCGTGCGGTGACCTTCTTTGTTCCATTGAAAAGAATGGGGTAGTGTTTACAGGGACATATTTCTGCACCTGTTTCACATACAAAGATCAGAATGGGCTCAAAATGAATCGCTGGACCATGCTCTATCACATGGCCAGCATGGGGACAATGTTCAGTTCATTTAATTTCAAGAATTTTAAATGCCTAGAGAACCACAGTTTGCTGGGCATAAGCAATGGGAAATTCCCCTTTTCTGCATTGGACAGGGTGACGTTTTTGCAGATGTCTTACTACTTCCATTTTAAAGTCTACGCAGAAGCTGACCTCTCTTTTCTACCTCCTAATTTTAATCCTTTAAAGTCAGATAAGTACCTTTTGGGGTATTTCTGTGCAACATATCATACTCTCTTAAGTCTTTGGACTACCTTGTCCTACTTTAGAGGGGTTTTTCTCTGAACAAGGGACACATGGGGAAATCAAAGCCTAAGGATTCAGGGGCCACATTTAACTTCTTTAGTGCACCGTTCCTAATGACAAACTGGGTTTTCATGATATTATTCAGGTGCCCTATGTCCCTCTTGCACTGTGATCCCTACAACTCCCCCGGGGCCCTCCACTGCAGAACAATATCCAGTTTGGATTAAGACAGTGATGTCTTCAGTTGCTTCTATCCTTTCATCTATTGAAGGTTTCTTTGTTCTTGGTTCTCCATACCCTATATCAGACATGCTAATTCTGTCTTTAGAGGCTAATCTCTGTTGGTTGTAGATTCCTCAATGGAAGAGCTTGATGGGGAGGATATAGATTCTTCCCTATCCTTTGGGGATGCGTATGAGGAAGACCATTGTCCCTCTGTCCTCAGCAGACATCTTTCAAGGTAATCACCCATTTTTCCTCCCCATTGTTCTTTGGACCAGGCTATCCTGGAAGAATGGAAGATGCCCGTTTCCTTTCCAGGAATGCTTCAACAGATTTTACTCCAATCTTTTTTTCCCAAAGTAGATAGCAGCTGATATCCTATTTTAGATTTAAAGGGCTGGATTCAAACGTAGGTGTTAATTTTATCTCTGCTTTTATCTCCATGTTTCCCCATAGACTTCAACAGGAAGATTTTTGATAAAACGGGAGATAACACTTATCTCCTGAATTTGAATCCAGCCCAAAATGTCTCAACCAGTGTGTATTTGCTCTACGCATGAAGATGGCTGGGAGGATTTCTTTCCTCAACTATGTTATGGTCAGGGAGCCATGTAAGGCTAAACCATATAAAGCATATATGGTACACCACAGATTCAGATGTCTAATAACATCTTTAAAAAAAAAAGAAGAAAAATATAAGATCCTAATGTAGCCAAGTTATAACATTAAACTATAGAATTCACAGAAAAAAAATCAAAGTGTCAAATTTTATTAGTAAACCCAAAGTAACAAGCTCCTTGAACAAGAGCCAAGATCTCCAACTCACAAACAACCCACCTTATAAAAATTCAATGTTGCATTAAAAACAACAATCGACACCCAAAAGAGGCCACCCACACATGCAACCCATAATAGCATATGGTCTATACAAAAGTATATAATCAACACGTCATGGAATAATACTGGTGTGTGACATACACCACAATGAAGATGATGATAACAGCTGACATAAGGTAGATAATTGCATTTAGCAGCAAGAGCCTTAAAACTCTTTCTCCGCTCAAATAGTCACCAATGCATAAATAGTCAACACTGCATAAATTAGGAGTGATGTACGACAAAATGACGTTGTTGATAATATCTGACAGCAAAGAGAGCATACAATCACTGTATCCACATATAGTTTCTATCACAAAAATAGTCAGCACTGCATGGGTTAATAGTCGATGTAGCATACAAGACAATGGAGTTAGTAATGGCAAATAGGAGTTAAAAGAGATTTGAAGGGACTATGGGCTCGATTTAAAGGCAGCCGTTAACCAAAAAAATCACTAACGGGTGCGTTAAGTGTCATGTTGCAATTCAAAGATCCGTCTAAACAACAGCTAACGGCAGTTGCACAATTCCTACGGCCGATACACTTACGTGCATTCAGACGCATGGAACAACATACCCCAGAGCTATTCAAAGGCTTGCGGTACTGATAATGGCTGAAAAAAAGACACACCTAACGGCTAAAAGTTAAGACCCACTTCTCACACACGTTAGACACTTAACGGCCAAAACTAAACACCCGTTACAGAGGAAAACACACAAAAGGCTTACCGCACAACCATGTAAATGGGAAAATTAACCCGTGCAATGCCAAAACAACACAAAAACATGCACACACAACACAAATCACTACACACAAAACAACAACCAACACCACAGGAACAATGACACACAAAAAAACAACAACACAACATGGCACGGAACAATGGGGGTCATCACACAAAGCGGACCCTGCAAATACAAGCTCACCTGGGAAACATCAACACGCGACCTGCACCCCACAACTGCACGCCCGCAAATGGCACACACAGAACAAGCACAACACACCACATCTTATAACACACACACACCTGCAAACACTTACCTGGACACAAACAACTCACCATTGGTCAGCACTCACCTCATCACCACACCTACACAACGCCCTAGCAAGTACTTAAAGGGACAACTCAACACACTCACTTGTGGCTTGTTTTCCACTCAGGGAGGGAGAGAGAGAGAGAGAGAGAGAGAGATAGATAGAGAGAGAGAGAGAGAGAGACAGAGACAGAGAGAGAGAGAGAGAGAGAGACAGATAGATACAGATAGATAGAGACAGACAGAGAGAGCAAACAGTATGTTGGGTTACATATTGTTGCGAAGACTGCGTAGAAGGCGTGCAAGGGAGAGAGCTAGGGAACATCAGCAAACCCCAAGCACGCCTCATCAACAGCCTTCACCTGTTGCAAGTGAGGAGGCTCTGGCTCACCAGCCACACAGGAGTCCATCCCCACCTGGAGGGCACAGGATGTATAGATGACCACCAAGGCCCAGGGTATACCGCCCAAGGGTCACACTCTTTGGAATGGCTGATGACGAGGTCATTGATCGCTACAGGTTGAGGCCTGACAGCATCATTGCCTTGTATGAGGTCATCAAGGAGCAGGTGGATCCCATCTACATCCACAACCATGCCCTAACTGGCCTGCAGAAACTACTCTGTGCCATACACTTCATGGCAAGCGGGGCCTTCCAGTCCACTGAGGGTTACGCATCTGGCATGTCACAGGCCACATTCTCCAGAGTGCTGGCCCAGGTCCTGCCAGCCCTCAAAAGCAAGGCCAGTACCCATATACATTTTCCCACCACCGACATGGACTGGATACACGTCAAGCAGGCCTTTTACGCAAAGGGAGGCATGCCCAGGGTCATGGGTGCTATAGATTGCACCCATGTCCGGATTAAGGCCCCAGCACGTGACGCACAGATATTCATCAACAGGAAGAACTTCCACTCCATCAACGTGCAGATGGTGTGTGACAGCAACATGAGGATCATGAATGTCTGTGCAAAATATCCTGGCAGCACACATGATGCATACATTCTACAAAACTCCTCAGTCCACAGAGATTTTGAGAATGGAACCTTTACAGGGGGATGGCTACTGGGTGAGTTCACAAAACAAAATCACACCACATACACAGGCGTACACACCACTCAGCTCAGCATGCACCTGACCCACACCTACTACGTCCACCACACAAAACATCATTCACACAACATGTGCTCCCTGTTTCACCATGTCACTCACATTACACAGGTGATGCTGGCTATGGATGCAAGTCCTGGCTACTGACCCCTCTGGCCAATCCCCAAACACATGCCCAGGAAAGCTACAACCAGGCTAATGCCAGAACCAGGAATGCTATTGAGCGGACATTTGGGCTCCTCAAGTCAAGATTCCGATGTCTGGACCACTCTGGGGGAGCACTGCAGTATGCACCGGCTAAGGTGTGTGACATCATTGTGGCGTGCGCAATACTGCACAATATCGCAGTGGACACCAGGCTGCTGGAGCACATCCCGGACCCCCCCATACAGGAAGTGGCCATGGACATCGGGCATGTGGAGGAGACCATGAGAGGGGCACAGATCAGAGACAGGCTCATCACGGAATACTTCACCTGTGAGTATAACACATGCATGCAAACAATCCATGCAAGTCCCCCAGCAGTCCTGTGACACTAACCACACTGCACATTTTGTTCTGTCTCACCCCACAGGAACAGTGACACAGCACTGCACTGGCAGTGGACGTGGAAAATTGTGTGTGTGGACTCAACAACCATCCTCCATTCCACTCTCCACGTTGACATACAGACCCCAAGGATATCACGCACACCCCCAGGAGAAACAAGGTACAACATATTACCCATGTTCATCACCTTACACGGCTTGATTGACAGCAACTAACTGGATATGCCATGATTAGAGCCTGAACAACCATGCTAGCCCAGTAGTGAAAGAGTATTATCTAATGATTTGCATGAGAAGGGACATCAGACTCAATATGGGACCTGTACTGTGCTACAGCTGAGAAGAGCAGCACAGGGGTGGATGTACAGTGGTATGGGCACACAATGTAGAGGTCATGAGACGTAGATCAGATTACCACGGACTCCATGCAGACCTGTGAGTGTGCAGACGTATGTGCCCCTGACATGAATACACACATCAACAAATGTGTCCTAACAGTTCCATGGAACAAATGACATTGGGCTGCCACTGTCACTTTCACAGTGGCAGCACAATGTCATTACTTCCATGGAGCTCTCAGAACACTTGTTAATGTGTGTATACATGTCAGGGGCACATATCCCTAGGACTGATGCACATGTCCTTAGTTCCCCACAGAATTGGTTACAGATGAGTACACAACACATTGTCAAGCAATGGTTTGTGCACTCACCTGTAACTGTGAAAACTGAGGGGATGAAAAAGACTAAATTGTTGTTGCTTGATGATCAGTTCAGGTCTACTGCTCCAAATACTGTCCTCTTGTCCCGCAGGCATCCGTAACATGATCCATCCTTGAACTGAAGATCTTCCATGTGACTGGATTGATGTCTTGACAACACCTTCATGAAGATCACCCCTTGCTGTTTATGGTGATGTTGTTGGTGATGCAAAGTTTGACCTGAGGTTCACACAAACCTCTACTGGAACATTCTCATAGAGACACAGAAAACACTAATTCTTGAGTGTTTTAACCTGTACAGTCAGGATGCTCAGCTACAGAGTTGTCAAACCTCATGGACAACACATGAGCAGGGCAGCAGTGTTACTGAAGTATTACAATTTAGTTTCAAAGTACATTTAGTGTTCTCATACAGGTGTTCAATGCATATAGGCAATACACACAGAAAACACATGTACATTCTAATGTACTTTGAGACACAATAAAGATGAACCATCACCATTCTATCTGTGTCTGTAGGAGGATATATTTGAGAACACATATGTCAATGTGTTACCACACCCAGGGTAGAGTATGCCCCATACATGGAAAGGCAACACCCACATCACAGGAGTCCACCACTTGTTTGCCAGTGACTGGACTCTGTGATGTATCCATGCAAACAGATGATGGTGGCAGTGATGCACCAATGTGTTGTGGGAGTGATGAAGAGGTGATACAGGGGACATACTTCCACAGTGAATACCTGTCCACAGTATCTGTATTGCTCAGTATAATCCATGTTCGGAGATTTTGCTCCACTTTGACATATCTCAGTACATGGGCTAACGAACAACCAGACTAAGTGGACATGTGTTATCACTGGTGAAGTCTGTTACACCCTTAGGGAAACAGCAACTCAACTTACAGGAGACCCCAATGCTCAGCCCAGGATATCAATGTGTGTGCTACACGTTGAAATCCTAGGTTAAAAACATTGGCTTCTCCAGTAAGTCAGTTGCACAATGAGTGTGTGAATCCAAGACAACATGGATACATGTCCCATTTATCTATCCTGCTTATAATGTCCCTGCTAAATCACAGAGCTGTTTGTCTGGTTATCCCATTAACCCACTGAGTGCAAGAGTGGTCCCCAACGCATTTCTTGACAATGCGTTGTCTACCACTCTGGCACTCAAAGGGTTAAACACAACATATGATGTAGACAAATGTTCAGTGTTGTACAATTTGTTGTGCTAAGGGGTATGTTTTGTTGTTCAAATTCAACACACAACACCGCCATATAACACAGTGGTGTAATATGGCTCCAGGGATGTATTACAAGTTGAATTTGTACAACGGTGTGTGTGTGAACCCATGTTGTAGCATCCCACTAACATTTCACATAGGCAGAGGTTGTGTTCACTGCATTGTATGGCAATGCATTGGAGACAACCCTGCCACCCAATCCATAACTGAAGACACAACAGATCAGACTGGAATAAAAAAAAAAATGTTTTCTTTATTGAGGGGAAACTTAACAGGTTGGGCCTTTCATTTTTTCTTCTTTGGGTGGGGGGCCTTAGCCTGGGTGCCAGAGGTGGATGCCCTTGTGGATCTCCTGGTAACCCTCTGCCCCCTAGGTGTTGCTTCAGGGGTAACACTAGAGGGGGTGGTGGTTGCAGTAGACCCCTCAGTGGAACGCAAGTTCTCCCTCTCCATCCTCAGGTTCTCCCTGCGGTTTATCTCCCTCAGCTCCACAAGGACCTGTGTTAACATGTCCATCACACCAGTCCTGAGCTGCTGGAGTAGTGTATTCCCCCTGGACACCTCCGACTCCAAACCTTGGATCCTGCTCTCCAATTGGCCAATGTTCCTCCTGGATTGCCTCCTGCTCCTGGTGATATTGCTGTCAGTACTCCTGCTCGACCGGAGTAGTCTCCTCTGAAGGGCCATACACTCCGCCTCCATCCCTGTGAGGCGTGCGGTGCTGGAGGTGGATGTGCCCGGTGTCCCTGGTGCTGCTGTTTCTTCCTCTGCTGCTGAGGGTGCTGTTTCTTCCTCTGCTGCTGAGGGTGCTGTTTCCTCCTCTGCTGCTGAGGGTGCTGTTTCCTCCTCTGCTGGAGGTGCTGTTTCCTCTGCTGCTGGAGGTGCTGTTTCCTCTGCTGCTGGAGGTGCTGTACCCTCTGCTGCTGCTGAGGGTGCTGTGGCTGCTGTTGGAGTGGCTGGTGCAGATGATGGGCATATGCCCACCACATCAAGTGATGCAGAGCTGCCCAGAGATGTGTGTGCTGGTGGAGGTGTGAATATGTCCCTGGGTAGGGGGCGCTGGGGCTCACCAATCAGGCCCAGGTGTGTGTAGTCCAGTGGCCAAGGGTCATATGGTGGCCACTGATAGGTGGTGGGACCCCACCTCGGATCATACCTTGGGGCATGCTGTGGAGCCATCCAGGAGGGTGGGTTGATCTGGGAGGCATATGGCCCATATTGGGTGTTGGCCACTGTCCCTGGCAGCCATTGCCTCCCTGGCGGTGGTGGTGCTGCTGATGGAGGGTAGTAGCTGGTGGAGGTGGATGGATGTGTCCACCTCTCCTCCTGTGGCATCCAGCCACTGTACTGGGGAGGTGCAGCTGGAAAGGGTGGTGCAGCCTGTGGTGGTGCAGCTGGAAGGGGTGGTGCAGCCTGTGGTGGTGCAGCTGGAAAGGGTGGTGCAGCCTGTGGTGGTGCAGCTGGAAGGGGTGGTGCAGCCTGGGGTGGTGCAGTAGGTGGTGATGCAGCCTGTGTTGGAGGGGATGGTGATGGTGGGTAAGGTGACCACCGGCTGGTCCCCTCCTCTGTGTCCTCCTCACTGGGGGGTGACATAGCCTCCTCCACTGTCTCCCGCTGGGCTTGACGGCCGTAAGCTGTGTGGAGGAAGAAGATGTTGTGATTAGTGACCTTAGCCATATGTTTGTGGAGACAATTCTACTTTGATATGTGGGGAAGAAAAATATATGTGTTTGTGTTAATCCCCCTGGGTAAACAAGGGTACTCCCACTGCTGAAAGGTGTTGTTTGAGTTATTACGGGTGAAGGTTTCATTTTGAGGTGCAATATCACAGTGTCCAGAAATAGTACAGTGGGGCTGTTGCTACACCCTCCCATGTAGATATCTGGTCCCTGTACCAGAGCTGTCCATATGATTGTGTAGTAACAGCACCACTGTACAATATCAGGCCACTGGGATATTGCCCCTGACATATCCATGTCTGAGCTGTGATACCTTTTGCATCAACACACCTTTCAGCAGTACGAATACCATTGTTTAACTCGGGGGGGGGGGGGGGATCCAACAACATATATTTGTCTTCACAACTTGTAGGGATGGCTATCCCTCCAGGGGGGTGGCAAAGGTTAAGTCCACCTTGATGTCAGATTGTAGACATTGTGGGAACAGATGTTGTTCTCTGTTAGTCCTATCCCTCCTACCCTCATGGTTGTTCAGATAATGCTCTATGTGACGGATGTAGATTTCAGTCATTTGTCTACACGAGGGATTTTCAGCAGAGACAAAATCAACCCATTTAGAGAACAATACTTAATTGGAATGGTGTACAGGGTGTGCATGATTTACAAGCACACTCTGTGGACCATTCCAAAGAGGTATTTCTCTCGATATGTTGTGACTTTGGCTCTGCTGAAGAGCCTCCGTGTGGTCAAATGATGGATATCTTCACCTGTCACATGGAGCAATATCTGTATAACCATGAGTGTTGGAGGGATGGGACTTAGATCAAGACACATCTGTTAACGATGGCAATGATATGACATCATGATGACATTACCCATTGCTATCCCATTACAGTGACACACAAGTAGAAATGGTGATATATGTATGTGGATATGTACCCTTCATATGGATGGAGTAATATCCTTCCAAGATGTGATGCCAGAGAGCATTTCATTAGGTGTGATTGCCTTACTGGCTATATATGTGCACCCATCCAACAAGACATTGTATTGATATGATGGATATGAACATACCTCGTATATCCCATCTACGTAGGGTGTGATATACTATGTATGTGTATTTGGATGGTAGCAATGTAGGTTGATATGTGATGGGTGCACATATCTGGCCAGTAAGGCAATCACATCCAGTGAAGTGATCTCTGTGTTCACATCATGTTGGAACATATTTAGTAACATTTGAATCCTAAGGGCAACAATCCAGCCAGTAGTGAGGGATATCTTTGATTGAGGCCTGTTTTTTTGTCTGTGTATGAGCCCATCCATCCTTCTGTGTGAGGCAACCGTACTCAGTCCTAGATATCCATCAGTCATGGCCTGTTGGTGACCAAGGTACAATGTTTGCTATTTGTTTCCCATATGTATCCTGCATAGCGATGCTGGTGTACCATCGATCCATGGCATCAGCACCCCTGTGGATCCATGTGGGAATCAGATATGGGATATGTCATTTCAAGTCAGAGTAAATGATTGCAGCCACAACACCAATGCCTACTTTTTCCAGCTTGAATTCTGTAAAATAGTTTTCGGCCTGTGTGTTGCACCTACGAGCATTTATTCTGTGTGACACTGTGATGTGTGATCTGATGCCCCCTTTTGTGATTCAGTAAGCGGTGATGTTGAACTGATGAAATGAGCATGATGGTGACTTCTCCAGTGATCTCCTTTCCCCATTTCCAGTGTTTTCCATGGAGTCTGTACAATGGGACCCTATGAACTTGATTCTTGTTTTGGCATATTCTCCATGGACTAACACTGGTACTGGTGAAGTGAGGGTGTGTGAGGGTTACTTTGTGTCCACCATCTGTTTGTCACCGCTTAGTGAATGTCCCCTGTGTGGCATGTGATCGTTGTCCTATTGACTTGTTTGTTGTCAGGTTAACCCCTTGAGTCCCAGAGGGGTTGCCAATGCATTGTTGATCGATGCATTGATGATCCCTCTAGCACTCAAGGGGTTAGGGTGGGGGTGGGGACATGGGTGACATTGTGTGTGAACAGTGATGATCTATGACAGTCGACAATTTGAAAATGAAGGTTTGTGTATTGTGTGTAATGAGCACAGCGACAGGAGGGTTGAAGTAGGACTTTGACAGGTTTGTCCCAAGTTGGACGTTGCCATTTGTCCAGGTGTTGTGTCCTTTTTTAACCCTCATGGTGCTGTGTTGGTGCAGTTGTATGGCTGAGTGATGGCCATGTGTTGAGGTGTGAGTGTGTGTGCAGCTGGTGTTGGTTGCTGTAGTGTGTTGTTCTGTAGTGTTGCACTTACCGGTAGTGTGGAGGCTCCTCTCATCCCCAGTGTCAGTTCCTCCCACGACCCCCTCGATCATGGTCGGGGACATGTTCTGCCGCACCATCTCCTCCCAGCCGCAGAATGTGATGGGCACAGATGGGCCACCTCCGGTGCCTCGGGCTTGCTTGGCCATGTCAGACATCTTGTTCTTGACCACCCTCCGGCAGTCGCCCCATCTCTTCTTCACAGACTCCACGTCCCGCCTGCATGTTGCCACCGCGTTCACCCGGCTGCAGATCTGATTCCAGGCTGCCTTCCTCCGCGCTGCCAGGCCAGGGACCTTTGCCGTCGGGTGGAGAACACTCTGCCTCTCCAGGACAGCTTCCACAAGAGCCGTGTTCTCCTCCTCACTATATCTGGGATCCCTGATCCTGCCCTCATCAGCTCCGGCATGGGAGGATTCAGAGCCGGAGTGCCCTGCCTGGTCTGACCCTGCCTGTGTGGGGTGCTCCCCAGGAACTACCCCTCGTCCCACTGCAGGTTCTGTCCCTGTCCTGCGTGTTCCTGCTCTTGTGGGCCTGGTCCCCCTCCGCCCTGTGGATCTCCCTCTCCCACCCCTGCTCTGCTGAGGGATCCCCTCCTGAGCTTCTTCCTCCTCCACTACTCTCCCCATCCCTCTCTCCTGTCCTCCTCTCCTTGCCATCACTCACCCAGTCACACCCAGGCACTCCCACAGGCCCTCACAGACACACTCGATCCAGTCACTCTCTGTCACACACTTTCACTCCCAGATTCACACTGTCAAAATAAAAAGTAAAATGTGTAAGGTGTTATGAAATAAAAGGACTATGTGTATGTATGTGTATGTGTTTGTGTTTGTATGTGTGTATGTAATATGTGCAAAGGTGTGCTATGTGTCGTATTCTGTGCAATGCTCTCCTCTCTCCAAACTCCAAACCTCCTCTACCTCCAATGAACGCTCCTGTCTCCCTCTCTCTAATCACTATCCTCCGCTCCTGGGTCCTGATATCTGGCTCTGAAGAACTCGATAACAGACAGTGTGTGGCGGTTATTTTTGGGTATATATAGGTGTATTTGAAGTTATTTGATACATTGGGGCTTTGGGATTGGCTGTGTGTTTGAATTTGTTTTGGCATCAATCATGGTTGCTTGACAACGGCAGCCGTTATATTACATGTTGTTTGGAGCTCAGTTATCGTGTGATTTGGCCGCCCGTTGTGCATTAACATGAGCGACAACGGGTTTTGTGTTACGTGTTTTTTGTGTGCCTACGCTCGATAGCTATTCTTGTAGAGTAGCTATTGAATCTGCCGTAACTCCTGTATTATTTGCGAGCGATGTGCCTTTTTCACTTAGCGGCTGGTTTAACGGTTGGCTTTAAATCGAGCCCTATGTCTGGTAGCAAGTCCAACTTAATCAAAGTGGCCAACAAACAGATATGGAGACTTATTTCAAACTATCAGTGTGGGACGACATTGCCCATCTTCTCTTTTTTTTTTCTTTGTATTTGGGTATGTAAATGGTCATTGACAAACTATGAATCAGGGTAGATAGGGTGCATTCTGATTGGTGTTGAAGGAGGGCTGTGCACAGTGTGAAAGGTACTTGATGCAAAGGATACCGAATTGGTAGAAAGTGAATTAGATCAAAAACACTCTGTAACTCTCTCTCTCTATTATTTAATGACAGCAGTGTCAGATTTAAAGTAGTGTTTTTATATGCTTGAAACCATTCACAGTATAACTTTAGCAATAATTTTGTTGTGAACTTAATTAGTTATTCATTCCCGAGACATTTTCTCTTTCTTACTAAACTCACATTGATGTAATACAACTGAATTCCTTTAATTAATTAAAGGAATAGTAATACTTTGTTTTAACTTTATTTTATTTTGTAGGCATTAAAAAAACATGAAGAATGATATAAGTCTTATCTCTCAAACCTTTATGGTTTAAGAGATATTCGCAAACAAAGTATCCCCCCTGTGTTCAACCAGATCAGAAGGGAGGTGCCCAGGTAGACTGCAGAGAGGGACAATCTTCAATTAAGATAAGGGAAAAAGCTGAAAAACTTGTCAAGGGGGGAAGGGCTTTCATTGTTTTCATACAAAGAAAATTGTCCCCTTCTATTATCTGTCTGGTCATACAACCAGATTCACATCTGAGAAGAGATGGCTTACACTAGGAAAAAGGAGCGGGAGGGGAAACTTTGCTTGTGAATATCTCATAAACCATAAAGGTTTGAGGGATAAGACTTATATCATTCTTCATGTTTTTTTAATGCCTACAAAATAAAATAAAGTTAAAACGAAGTATTACTATCCCTTTAAGTCTTTAGACAACAGTCAACGTTTGAATGTGTCCCTGAGCTGTGTCAATAAAGTTGTGAATGAGTATATGTAATAGTATTACTATTATGAGCAGCCTACTGATTAACCCTAGTAGGGCTATAGTGAGAGTAATGAAACAATGTATAAATGCAATGCTCCTGACGACTCTCTCAATAGTGAGAGCCTTAAATCAAAAGCAATAGGCACCCTTGTAATGCTGTTGCTAATAGAGGTAGCTAAAGATGTGGCACAAATTGTGCAAATAACAATTATTCTGAGTATATGCTCATTACAAAGAGGCATGTCTCTGGCTGAAGCAGTGTTGGTTTACTCTCTTGTTCACTTGGCCACTTAAAAATGGTTGATTCATACATGTAGCCTGGGAAATAGTCTCATTGCAGAGGTTTCCTATTCTAATGTCCTCGCAGACTGCCTCAGTTGGCACTCCACAAACTAAGTACAACTGATAAATCAACCTGTGGAATATATGTGATGATGTCCTGCAGCTGGTAACACTTTGAGTGCCAGAGGGGTATGCAACGCATTGTTTTGCAATGCGTTCCGTATCCCTCAGACACTCAAAGGGTTAAGTAGTGCCATGGTAATGAGAAGCTGTACCTTTATGTGTATCCTGGTTCCATATGGCAGTAGCATACACACAGAGGCCCCACTTAGCACCCGGACAGCACTGCAGTGCTTAAGAGCTGTGGGACATGGGGAGCGATACAATTACAGTAAAATCTCAGATATAATAGGCACTTGTGTATAATATGCAGGTGTATATTATACCCAAGATTTTAAGGGAAAACAAGAGTGCCTATGTATAATACCCATCCTTGTTTTCCCCCTAACTAAAAAAATATGAGTCCTGCCAGTTACCTTCCCTCCCTCCCCCAGTGCAATGCCATGTGAAAATAACACTTACTTGCTAATACAATTAACAAATTCTAGTACAGCATGTGAAAAAGCTCCCTCTGTCCCATCTTCCCTGTGGGCAACATGCTTGCATTTTCCACCCAGTTCCTCCAATGGGCTGTCAGGACCTTCTGCGTAAGGAATTGCCCTGTGAGGACCTTAAGATCCTCACAGGGCATTACCATTGGCTGGAGGTGGAAGGTCCTAACTTCTGGATAGGAGTGGGCAAGATGGGAGAAAGCTTCCCCATGTGACCGGTGACATCATCTGTAGTTACTTGAGGATGCTTACCCTGATCTCACCCACTCCTGCACAGATGTTTGGGTAGAATGGAAGCAGGAGTGTCACACTTCTCTCCTGTGTCACCTATATTGATCTCCCAGTGCTACTGGCTGGGAAATCAATAGCTGGAGGATATCAGGAGATGTGCTGATGCCCCCCCCCCAGGATTTGTTTAAAATAATAATACATAGAACTACCCAGTCCATACCACCCAAATGCATGTTCACTTGGATTAAGATAGAGAGGGGTTTGCCTACATTTGGGGTGGCTTGATTGGGCAGACAAGCTTATCATGGTTACTGCCAGAAACATGTAACTAAACCCCACAGTTTATTATCTTTAATAAGTGCCAGGTTATTTATAGGTAAATGTCAAGATTTGATGTGCAGAACTCTTATTGTTCACACTGTATATATAGCCAAGATATCATTCTTTTAGCTCTCCTGATTACACACATATATTACTATTTGTATACTATTGACATTTTTATTTTGAACTTCCCAGGAACCTTTATAGTACATTTTTTTTGTATGTATTTTGGAAGGTTTTGGCTCCTCCCCTCTTGGGTGGTAGCTCCTTGTATATTCAGGTGCTAACAGTCATTAGGAAAGGTTCAAATACCTTCCTCATTCCATTTAGAAGGGTTTTGCTCACAGTAGAGGTAAGGTGTTATCACTGCTTTTAATTGCACCTTGCAAAATTTCTGTTCACTTGGATTGCAGATAAAGCATTACCTAAATTTGGGGTGTCTTCATAGGGCAGACAAGCTTATCATGGTTGTGGCCAGAAACATGAAACTAAACCTCACTGTTTATTATCTCTAGTAGATCACAGTTTATTTATTGGTAAAGGTCAGGATTTGATGTTCGGACCCTTTGTTTATGCTGTATAAGTAGGAACATCAGGATTTGATGCTCAGACCCTTTGTTTATTCTGTATATGTAGCGAAGATATAGCTCTCCTGACTAAATACATATACAACTATTTGAATACTATTGAAAATACTATTTTGAGCTGTATATTATATGTAGTTATTCAGCTTTTTACTGTGATTTTACCATGTAACTATTGGAATGTGCATTATAGTTCATAAAGATGAAAATATCCTTTTGTGCTACCTTTAATTAGGGGTCTGTGAAGGCCATGTATGTAGATAAATATGTACATATTTGGAATATTGTAGCTAAATCTTTACATATTTGGTATTTTGTAGCAACATAAATATTTTCATATATATGGTGTGATTTTTATATATATATATATATATATATATATATATATATTTTTTTTTTTTTTTACTTTATTTGTATTTATGACATCATAGCTTGTCACATGATGCAAAATTTACTTCACATGAGGTACCTCGCAAAAACTCAGTTTGTTTTGAAAAAAAAACTATATATAATTCTCCATATGTAACTAGAAAGTTATCTACAGGAATCATATCTAAAAGGATGGACAGCAAAAATGCTGACAATGTGTCTATCCTCCAGGGAAATGGCCAAGCCTCCTCCCCATCGTATCACAATATCACCTGACATTATACTACACAAGAGTACCACCAGGGACTCAGGTACAGAAGACTCCCTGAAGACCAACCTCAGTCCCTCTGTGTGCAGGACTGCAAGTGATATGGACATCCATGTCCTTAGCAGTTTTAGACCATCTGCTGAGATTGTAGACATCCATGTCCTTAGCTGGAAAGTGTTATTTTTTTATGAGGAATTAAAAAACACAAAGTATTACTTTATAATAATAATAATAATAATAATAATAATAATAATTTGTGATTTTTATTGTGCTTTTCTCCCTGTGAGACTAAAAGAGCTTTACAAATCTATAAACAGACACATAAAATTTAAGAGTTCCTTATGGTCACATGAGTTGACTGAATCCCTGATAAAAGAGATGAGTCTTTAGCTCTTTTTTAAAAGTCTGTAATGATGGTGCCTCTCTGATTGAGAATGGTAAAGAGTTCCAGAATGCTGGGGTAGTGTGGCTGTATGCCCGGGAACCTGAGGTTGTCTTTATTCTGGGCACTGACAGGAGGGATCTGTTGGCTGACCGTAGTGAACGGGATAGAATATAGGGTGTTAGAAGCTCTTTCAAGTACTGAGGGCCTTGATTATTTAAGGCTTTGAAGGTCAGCAGGCCAATTTTAAAATATGTTTGCCATTTAATTGGAAGCCAATGCAGGGAGTGGAGAACAGGTGTTATGTGACATGAGCGAGTTTGATTGGTCAGTAGCCTGGCTGCTGCATTTTGTACTGTCTGTAGGCGATGGAGTTCTTTTTCTGGGAGGCCCAAGTAAAGTGCATTACAGTGATTTAGACGAGAAGACACAAATGCATGGATTAATGATGGCATATCATCTGGTGGAATTAAGTGTTGTATCCTGGCTATGTAAACTTTAATTTATATTTTTATTGAAACAACTAGCAGTGTTCCTGTGTGTGCTTGACTTCAAGGCCATCAATGGAAAAGCTGAAATAAGTAGAAAACAGGAGATGCTCATAGGGTTAATAAGGTCATAGAGATATCCA